>JAEIIG010003553.1:0-29636 GCA_018904695.1 Drosophila parvula
CAAGGATAACAACATATCATTCATAATTGACAAGAATTTCAGATTTGATTTCAAATTCTGCAATATTTTGTCTACATTTCAAATCTAGTTCAAATTATATGTATTTTCTTTAAAAATTAAACAATTTAATCTAAATTATATGCAAAATATTATATAATGAACAATTTCTCCTAAATAATTTAATTTTCCTTATTTGCATAACGCTTTATAATGTATTTTGTCTATAGTTTTCCTTTATTTAAATTCTCTTTCATTAATTCATTTTTATAAATTCGTATAAGTCATGGTTTCTTATTAATTAAATAGTTATGAATACTACATGAATTTAAACTTAATTATTAATAAATGCCTGCTAATATAATACATTCGAAACCTCGAAAATGATTTAGAATAATAACCGAATCTCTGTTGCAGCCGTTTTCAAGACAGTCATCCGGAAGAGTGCTCCCTTCGAGCACATAGCCAAAATGTGGATCGGTCCCAAGCTGGTGGTGTTCATCTATGATCCTCGGGATGTGGAACTGCTGCTCAGCAGCCACGTCTACATTGACAAGGCATCCGAGTACAAGTTCTTCAAGCCCTGGCTGGGTGACGGCCTCCTAATCAGCACAGGTGAGCTGGCGATATATGAATACATAAATATGTACATATGATATGTATATAGACGAGTAGTAATATTATATTATTAATGGCGAGGGAGGGGGAGGAAGGGTGGTGGCAGCTTGAGCACCACTTGCCACTAATGCAATTTGCGGAATCATAAATTAATGAAGCTGTACGGTAGCCTGACAGTTGGCAATGCCGCTATAAATAAAAAACAGCGTCGCAGAAAAGTCACCGGGAAAAAAATATTAAAGAGTTTTCCATTAAAAAAAAAAAAGATTTCAAAATTGTATATAATATAATATATAAAATATACATTTGTTAGGCTTATTTATTATTGAAACTTATTGTTTGATTTTTGAGTATGTCAAAACTTTATTTTCTTGTGAAAGAATTTTATAATTTCCGCTACTTATTTTGTAACAATTAGAAAGACTAATTTCTTTAAAACTTTCAAAGGTATTTCGATTATTTTTAAATAAAACTAAGCGCAATATTTACTTTCACAAATAGTAGATATTTTAAATAAATATTTTAGGTAATATTTGGTACATAGGCTGCAACAAAATCTTACTTTTTTGTAGAATGTTATCATTATTAGTAATATTTAATAATATTTAACAATATGTCTTCATTAAATCTCAATTTTGTGGATTTTTGCAATGCTAATATCGCCCTACCGGGTATTTCATGGTAAAGCACTCTCAACCTTAGCTTCCTTAACAGTTTTTCTATAGATTTATGTAAAAACATATAGCTAAATCTCTTTTCAAGTGTATTTCAAATAATTTGTGTATATCATAAAATGTTAATTAAAACTAATTGCCTTTAAATGTTTATTTTCATCGCGATTCTTTTTGGTCTTTGCTCAATCTTAACTTCCTATAAATATATAATATATAAGTGCCTATATCTATATTCTTCAGTTGAATGAGTGTATATATCCATGTCTTATGCCCCATTTTTTTTTCTTGGTTCCATTGCAGGTCAGAAGTGGCGATCGCATCGCAAACTGATCGCACCCACATTCCATCTGAACGTCTTGAAGAGCTTCATTGAGCTCTTCAACGAGAACTCGAAAAATGTGGTGCGGAAGCTGCGTGCGGAGGATGGTCGCACGTTTGATTGCCATGATTACATGAGCGAGGCAACCGTGGAGATTCTATTGGGTAAGTGAGAGCGCGACCACGGGCACAGAATCCGATTTAGATTCAGATTTAGATTACACAAAAGTACAGTCAACTCGCACGCACTCAGCGGCTGCGGTTGGCGGCTGCGATGATTCCACTCGATTTTGTGACAAACATCACGATTCCCACCAGCCTCATTTCAGATGCGTGTGTGTCCAAATCCAAATCCAACCTAATGTCCGCAGAGCCATGCTATATTGTTTGATATATATACTACATGCTGTACTATATACTATATGCTATACTCTGTGTACTCTGTACAATTGAGTGCAGACCCATTTCCCTATATACTGACAAATCAAAAATTTTGTTGCTTTTGTTGTGGGCCCCACAATGGGCACAAAAGAGATATGTACATACGTGTGTGTGTTGTGGATCTGCATATACATATGTATATATATTTGATGCCGGCCCCCCGATCTAACCGAATTATGAGTCAAAACTGCTGGAAACTGGTTGGATTTGATCATGTGGCTTAGTTTCGATAATAAAGCCAGCGAAAAAAAGTACTTATCGCAAGGATAATTTAATTATGACGATTCCTGCATTATATTTACTAAGATCTTCTCACACGATCTCATTTTAACGGACAGATAAAGTTTCTGCTAAGAATATGTGTGTGCTAACCTTAACTGTCAGCTGAGCTTATTAAGAGAAAACTCTTTCTTCCTTTTCAAAAAGTACTTATAGCAAGAAGAGGATATTTACGGCGATTCCTTCATTCTAATTACTAAGATGTTCTATCAATTAAACAGTTTAACGGACAGATAAAGTTCTTGTTGTTCTCTTAATATATAATTTTAACGGACAGATAAAGATTCTGTTAGGAAGAAATGAGAGCTTTAATTAACAGGAACCGGAACCTGATGTTATTAACAGAAGGATAACATAATCACAGCTGTTTTCAGTGGAGTATGTTGTGTGAGCTTGCGCTTTGCAGCACTAATCGATGCTTAACCGCCTTCTGTTATCCCTTTTCGTTCAGATAAATAACAGGATATCATTCTACCTATTTCGCTGAGAGTAGGAGAAAAAAATCTACCGCCTTGGCAATCCATTTGGTGCTTTCTGTCTTCTTCCTGCCTTGTAATTTGCCAGCTTGCAAAGCTTTTTCCACAAAATAAGAGAAACATCATTTGGCGGTGGTTTCGTTCAGTTCTGGTCTTAATTGCTAATTGCCCCGTTTGCGTCAAACGGCCCCATCCCAGGCCATTCCATATCCCATCATCGTGATCGTGATTGTGGATTGTGGATAACTTAGCCGGACAACCTGAGTCCGCGGCCGTCGGCCACAGCCGTCGCGGTTGCATTCAAATTTTCCTGATTAAATGCTTAATGGCAAAGCGACGTGCCTTTAATTGCAGCCCGAAAACCCCAGCTTGTTGCGGTCCCATCCAGTTGAGGTTTTTCTTTTTTTGTTGTTGTTTTTTTTCTGTAATCTTGGCTGCATTTCAATTGGTGGGCTGGGACGATAGGCCTGGGCCTGGGCCTTTGGGCTTGGGATCGTTATTATGCAATAGCCTAGAAATCAATCCGAAACTGTCTAGCTGCTTAAGTGCAATATTGCAACTGCAACATGCAATGTCATTAACATTGGCCGACTTCCAATTCGGCAAAGCCGGCGGTTTCACTTTTTGTTTTTTCTTCTTAATTATTATTCCCCGGCCCCGAAAACGTGACTGACTTTAAGCGAATGGGGTGTACGAGCATTTGAAATTTGAATATTTGATTGATTTTTGATGAAGCTACAGACCACCCAGCCTGGGACTACCTTCACCTGTGTCCACTAAAGGAAGGTGGGAAAAATGTACGAGCATTTCATCTTTAAAGTGAACTGTATTATCTCTTGATCTCTTGTGATATTATAAATATCTTATATTTGTTGAATTTATCATCATTTTTGTATGGATTATTTTGAATGGAACTCCTTGTGACACACTGGTATATCCGAATTCCTTGCTCGCCCTTTTTCCCACAGCTCGAAAAAGCGCACACATTGTACCCGCAATCCGTAATGCTCGTTTATGCTGTCATCTATAGATCTATTTATGCATTGTATCTACAATTAGAAAGGAGCGGGAATCCGGGGGCTCTGTTGTCTGTTTGTTAAATTCAATTGGCGCTTGGGTCAGGCGAGTGCATTCCACTTCCCCCCATTTATGCTAGGGGTCCATCTCCATCTCCATGGAGCAGATACGGATCCCAAAGTCTAGCATGCGTTTCCTCTGCGTTTTCATTTCTTATTTACATTATTATATTTAATTATTTCTTTATTAATCAGAAAGTCTCTTAGTTTTTGTGTTCCAAAAATCAGTAAGTGAAGTTTTGGCTTTAGTTTTAGATTTAAAACTGGTCTGCACTTTCTTCCCTTTTCCAGAGACAGCGATGGGCGTGTCAAAGAAAACGCAGGACAAGTCCGGCTTCGAGTACGCCATGGCTGTGATGCGGATGTGCGATATCCTTCATGCCCGCCATCGCAGCTTCTTTCTGCGCAACGAGTTCGTCTTCACCTTGACCCGGTACTACAAGGAGCAGGGTCGCCTGCTCAACATCATCCACGGCCTGACCACCAAAGTGATTCGGAGCAAGAAGGCGGCCTTCGAGCAGGGCACACGTGGCTCGCTGGCTCAGTGCGAGCTGAAGGCGGCCGCATTGGAAAGGGAACGGGAACAACAGGAGCTGGAGCAAGAGCAGAAGCAGACGGTGACTGCACCGAGTCCAGCCAGCGAGGACAGAGCCACGAGCACGACCACAAGCGCTAGCACACCGGTGGCAGGACTCTCCTATGGCCAGTCTGCTGGACTCAAGGACGATCTAGATGTGGAGGACAATGATATTGGGGAGAAGAAGCGTCTGGCCTTTCTCGACCTAATGCTCGAGAGTGCCCAGAATGGTGCCCTCATCACGGACACGGAGATCAAGGAGCAGGTGGACACCATTATGTTCGAGGGACACGACACCACAGCGGCCGGCTCCTCGTTCTTTCTCTCGCTGATGGGCATACATCAGGGTATCCAGGACCGAGTGCTCGCCGAGCTGGACACGATTTTTGGGGACTCAGAGCGACCGGCCACGTTTCAGGTGGGTTTTTCGTATATCTTTTTTTAATTATTCCTTTTTGTATGTAATATGTAAAATGTGCAGGATACCCTGGAGATGAAGTACCTGGAACGGTGTCTGATGGAGACGCTGCGCATGTACCCGCCCGTCCCATTGATCGCCCGCGAGCTGCAGGAGGACCTCAAGCTGAACTCGGGCAACTACGTGATCCCCAGGGGCGCCACGGTGACGGTGGCCACCGTCCTGCTGCACCGCAATCCCAAGGTCTACGCTAATCCCAATGTCTTCGATCCGGACAACTTCCTGCCGGAGCGGCAGGCCAACCGTCACTATTACGCCTTTGTGCCCTTTTCCGCGGGACCGCGCAGCTGTGTGGGTGAGTCCTTAAGCCCCAAAAACTAAATGGAGAAGAGGATAAAGGAATTTGAAAACTTTATGGTTTTTTTTATAGGGCGCAAATACGCGATGCTCAAGCTGAAGATCCTTCTGTCGACCATTTTGCGGAACTATCGTGTCTACTCGGACCTTAGCGAGTCGGACTTCAAGCTGCAGGCGGACATTATCCTAAAGCGGGAGGAGGGCTTCCGCATCCGGCTGCAGCCGCGGACCAGGTGAACCAGCAGGACATAGTCGATCAATGGACAGCACACACCGTACACAATAAGCAACACAGAACGGACACTTATCCATACATATATCTCTCTACTTGTTGGCAAGTGATAGTCACCGGTTTATACAGTAAATATTAATTATAATAAATAATAAACGTGCTCCAACACACTCGATTTATTGAATAGTATAATCATTTTTTTTTCGCATTTAACACGAAAAATGACAACAACAGTTTATCATCATCTTACTTTTTTTTTTTGTTCTTTATTTAATAATAATACAATTTTGTGTAATGATTTTGTCAATAAATCTATGGTGTAATTACAAAAACCAATCGAACCAAAGGAAGGAGGTGAGTATCGATTAGGAAGTGATGTTAATACTACTACATATATGTACATATAATTATATTTATGTACTTTTGTTTATGATGAAATAACAAGAGACTACGGAAAAAGAAAACATCAAAAAAGAGGTGAGTTTGAGTGCGAGGGAAACGGAAATAAAAGGTTTCAAGTTTAGTGCCAAATAAATCACATTTATATCAACCAATGGTACCACAATTTTTATAGTTACTTTTTTATTTCCGAACAAATCATTTTCTTACATATCTACTTTATTTTTAGCCAAATTAAATTGTGTGCAGATAATAAATGAACATGAAATGAATGGAAGATGATAATCCATCATTCAAATGCCTTTTAAAACAAGCAGATGATGTTTTAAAAAGGTTTATTTCCTTTCTCCCTTAGAAGAGATGCTAATTTTTAAGTGAATACTACTTTTAATATCAAGATGATTAACGCCATACTACTTTTAATACCAAGATGAGTAACGCCATAACATTTTTTGTACTCCAATTTTTAGTGCTGGCTTAATTTATATTAAAATTTATTTCAAATGGGAAAACAATGACTTAATTCGATTGAAAACCTCAAACTTAAGCTTAGCAAGAAGTTTATTTATTATATTTATTTATTTATATTTATATATATTATTTTTGGTATTTACTTACGCTCAATCCCGTTTTTATATAATATATTAAAAACTAAGATTAAATTAAATAATCGCGCCAACGTATGCATTGCACAACACTAAAAGTATAACAAGTGCGGTCACACTAAACAGCTGTCTCCCCACTTATTTTTTTTAACAAGCAGCGAAAGTGACACGAAGGCAACAGATTTAAAAAATATTACAAAAAGGGAAAGCGATTGTATTTTGTTGTTTAGAAAAAGAATAGGAAGCTGCCGCCAGGATGTCGAGCGCAATCGATGAACTGCAGGCGATTATTGCAGAGCTCAAAACCGAACTGGAAGAGCAAAAAACAAGCTCCCAGGCTGCCGTCCAACGCGCTCGCATCGAACGAATGTCCGCGGAAGTGGTGGACTCCAATCCCTACAGCCGCCTGATGGCGCTGCAGCGGATGAACATTGTGAAGGAGTACGAGAGAATTCGTGACAAGACGGTGGCCATCGTTGGAGTGGGCGGCGTGGGCAGTGTCACCGCCGATATGTTGACGCGGTAAGGGAAGAGCAAAGCCTTAAATGGGATCTATATTTTATTTATGTTTATATATATTCCATGCAGTTGCGGCATCGGCAAACTGATCCTCTTCGACTACGACAAGGTGGAGCTGGCCAACATGAATCGCTTGTTCTTCACACCCGACCAGGCCGGGCTCTCTAAGGTGGAGGCCGCCGCCCGCACTCTGGGCTTCATCAATCCGGATGTACGCATCGAAACGCACAACTATAATATCACGACGGTGGATAACTTTGATAGCTTCCTCGCCACGATCACGCAGTGCGGCACAGTGAAGGGTCAGCCAGTGGATTTGGTGCTCAGCTGTGTGGACAACTTTGAGGCACGGATGGCCATCAATGCGGCGTGCAATGAGCAGGATCTAAATTGGTTCGAGTCGGGCGTTTCTGAGAATGCCGTTTCCGGTCACATCCAGTTCATTCGTCCCGGCGATACCGCCTGCTTCGCCTGTGCCCCGCCCCTGGTTGTTGCTGAGGGCATCGATGAGAAGACATTGAAGCGGGAGGGAGTGTGTGCCGCCTCCTTGCCGACCACCATGGGCATTACGGCAGGCTTTCTCGTCCAGAATGCCCTCAAGTATCTGCTCAACTTTGGCGAGGTCTCCGACTATCTGGGCTACAATGCCCTCAACGATTTCTTTCCCAAGATGACGCTCAAGCCGAATCCGCAGTGTGACGATCCGAATTGTTTGTTGCGACAAAAGAAATTCCAGGCTCGGCCCAAGCCCGTCCAAATCAAGGAGGAAGTGATCAGTGATGAGCCACTGCATGCCACCAACGAATGGGGCATTGAACTAGTGGCAGAGGATGCTCCGCCCAGCATCAAACCCGAGCCAGCCGCAGCCGTTGAAGTGGGTCAGGGCCTGAAGCTTGCCTACGAAGCCCCTGAAAAGTCCACCGATGATGCAACAGCGGCTGGATCCGTGGCGGCGACCGATGAAACCAGCCTGGACGATCTGATGGCTCAGATGAAGTCGATGTGAATGAAATTCCACTATATTTAAATGCCTTTTTTTATGAAAAACATTTTTTTTTGTGTAAATGCTGTGTAATTTTTTGTATTTTACGTACAAATACATAGATTTTTACTAAAACTGTTACGAAGGATATTTTTATAATTTTAAAGAATGTGATTTGTGAAATCAAAAATTCCATATAAAGAAAATAAAATAAAATATTGAGATTATAGCAGAAAATGTGTTGGTTTCTTTCAGGGGAAATTGCAAAATAGATTAAGACCAAATGATTAAATAATTTAACAATATGCTTTATTATTTATTAAGGAATTAAACAGTTTTTCAAAATTTCAAGCACAATAAAAAGTACATTTTTGAATAATTTGTATTATTAAAATTAGTTCCCTCAAAAAGTGTTGGTTAACAGCTTTTCTTTGCTAAGGCTGGCAGCTCTTCTATTTTGTTGGGTTGGTTTGTATTTTTACGTAGAGCCCCTACGGTCACACTAATTGTCGCGTTGTCACAAAAAAAAAAGGAGGAAACTCGAGAAAATTAGTGTTTTCCTTGGCTTTGAAACTCAACTGGAGCCCTGAGTCCCAGACAGTCAAGCCCAAAAGTAGCATACTGAATATGTCCAAGAAGGAGGAAAAGTCACAGCCCGGCGAGGAGGTAAGAACACTGTTCGCCAGACAGGCGTCAGTCTAACAAAAAAAAGGCAGACTTTTTACCGGCTTGGAAAGGTGGCTCAAGAGACCACGTCACTGCAACTAAATAATTCGGTTTTTTCCTGCCAACACAAACAGCTCGTGAAGGTGAACAAGTGGGATGGCTCTGCCGTGAAGCATGCCCTCGATGATGCTGTGAAGACTTGTCTGCTGGGCGACCGGCCGCAGCTGAAGGAACAATTCGGTTTGGTCAACACTCGCCTGGCCCTCTGCTCGTTGGCGGTGGGCGTGGCGATAATGGCGCACGCCTGGGACTTCACCCACCCCTTCCCGCAATCGCGCCCCGTCCTTATGTTCAGCGTCCTGGCCTACTTTGCCCTGATGGGTGTGCTGACCCTCCATTCAAGCTTCCGCGAGAAGGGCACCTTTGCCGTGGCGGTGCAAAAGGATAAGGAGCGCGAACGCCTATGGGAGGCCAGCTCCGACATGCGCAAATACGACGACAAGTACGTGCTCACCCTGAGCGTGCGGGATTCGCGCAACGGTAGCAAGCGACGGGAGCAGACCAGCAGCAAATCCTGCGCCGCCTTCATCGATCAGAATGGCATTGTGCTGGACAATCTGGTGGCCAATGAGGTGAATCGGCTGTACAACTCTTTGGCCGCCGAAAAGAAGGAGAAGTAGCTGGAGCTAGCGTCGGAGGACGTCTAAGCGGCGGACTCCACATTTTTTTTTTTTCTCTTTTATTCAAACCAAAATCCTACTTTACCTTCAGTCTCATCTGTCCCATTAAATTTTAAACTTTTACGGTAAGCCAACCGGAGTTGTCTTTGATATTTATTTATCTTGGGGTAGATCGCCTCACCTGGTGATGCTAATCAAAAATATATGTACGTACGAGTATGTAAACCTAAAAAATCTGTAGATCAGGGCGGCTGCGAGAAGTTAAGCACAAGAGAAAAGCGAAAGCAGCTGAGCTGAAAGGCTGAAAGAGAATAGCTGAAGGAAAGGAGCTTCCGCAGCGATGCATTAGTGGCTTCCTGGGTTTTTTTTGTGGAGCTTCCGGGAGATTGGATTAGCATTAGAATGCGGGAGATAGTCACCCTGCAGATTGGCGGCGCAGGCAATGCCATTGGCGACGCTGTAAGTAGGAAATAGTGAAAAAGGCCGGGCTGCGCAGAGAGCGGAGTCTCCCTAGGGGACGTGGTCCTGTTTTTCCTTTATTTCTTGGCTTCCTCTTTTTAACAATAATTCAATTTATATAATCCTCAACTCCCCCGATTTGTTCAGTTCTGGCATGTGATATCCCACGAGCACGGCGTGGACTACGCCTCGGGAAGATTCGGCGGCTCCAGTCCCCTCCAGCTGGAGCGCATTAATGTATTCTTTAATGCCACGGCAAGTAAGAGATTCTATGCCCGCACCATTATCATAGATACGGAGGCCAGCACCATCCAGCGCCTGAACTCAAGCAGTCAGCTTTACAGGCCGGAGAACTTTGTGGCCGGATCGGAGAGTGCTGGTAATAACTTTGCCCGTGGCTATCATACAGACGGTGCCGAAATCCTTGAGCAGGTCCTGGACAATACGCGACGCGAGGTGGAGTCTGTGGATTCGCTGCAGGGCTTCCAGCTGCTCCACTCAATTGGCGGCGGTACTGGCTCCGGTCTGACCTCCTTGATAATGGAGGCCCTCGTACAGCAGTATCCGGACAATCTGCTGTGTAACTATGTCACAATACCGTCGCCCAACATGTCCCAGGTGGTGGTGGAGCCTTATAACGCTCTGCTGAGCACTCCGGCCCTGGTGAATAATTCGCATCTGACCTTCTGTTTGGACAACGAGGCCCTGTTCCAGATCTGCAATCGAAACCTGCAGATCAAGACGTCCGGCCACGAGCACATCAATCATATTGTCGCCCTAACCATGTCGGGAATAACGACATGCCTGCGATTCCCGGGCCAGCTAAATGCCGGCCTGCGAAAGATCTATGTGAATATGGTGCCGTTCCCACGTCTGCACTTCCTCATACCGGGATTCGCGCCGCTCGTCACCTGCAAGCAGCAGCAGTTCAGCAAGGGAACCGTCTCGGAGCTGGTCCAGCAGATCTTCTCCAGCAACAATCTGCTGTGCGCCATCGATCTGCGTAAGGGCAAGCTGCTGACCGCCGCTGGCATCTTTCGGGGTAGGATGTCGCCGCGCGAAGTTGACCAGCTGATGACCGGTGTAAGGAACAAGAATATTAGCAATTTCGTCGACTGGATACCGAATAACATTAAGACGGCCATCTGCGATATACCGCCGCGTGGATTGAAGATGTCCGCCACCTTTATTGGCAACACCACGGCGATACAATCGCTATTCCAGCGCCTCCTGGATGCGTCCATGGCGATGTTGCGGCGAAAGGCTCACCTGCATTGGTACACCGGTGAGGGTATGGAGGAGCAGGAGTTTATGGACGCGCAGCAGGAGCTGCAGGCCATCATCGATGACTATCGCAGTAGCGCCGAGTGCGATGAGGCCAATGGAGGAGCCGGCAGTAGCGGTGGTGTTAATGGTGATAACGACGAGGACAACGGCAGTGAACAGGCTGCTGGCGGCGGTGCACAATGCACATACTGCACCGAGTAAGGTGTCCCCCCATCTCCATAATCACCCTAAGCGTAGACCCATTAGGCCCCCAGGAACGCAAGTCTTCGCTTTCTGCTTTCAAAAAAAAAGGGAACATTTAGACACGAAAAACGAACAAATTCAAAAGTGTCCTCCATTGTTGTCTCGCGTTCTGGAATCGCATTCATACATACAAGTTTTGAAAATTAATCATACCACCGAGAGTACGAAATTCGCAAATTGTTTCGGATATATTTTGAATTGAGGAAAATAATAATATTTTAGGTATTCTTTTTTTAACAAATAAACAAGAAATTACGAACTTTCTTAATGGATTTGAACAACATATTCACCACGGAGAAACGTTTTTCTTTTTAAATGAATAAATGTAATTAGTTTTTGTTCTTTATTCAACTTTATTAAACCCTAAGAAAGAGCTAATTAACATTAACTTTTTTGAGAGTATTTAAAAAAAGTAGGTACATCTTAGGTTGGCTTAAAGGTTTCGTAAATAAATGGAGATAAATATTTAACTGGTGGAAAAAAGATAATTTTACCTCGTGGTTATAATTTTGCGGGCAGATAAAGTCTCTAATGTGAGAGCTAACGTTAACAGGGGTTAGCTTTTTTGTCTGACTTTTCCTGTCTCATTTTCTACCTCGATTTGTAGCCAACTTTTAATTTGTGATACAATTGTATCAATTGTATTGTGTGAGGCCCAATAAACTTTAAAAAGATGTGGAAATATCAATCCATTAAATCAAATAAACGTAAAGATTTACAACAGCAATTTGCAATAAGCTGTAATGGTAATTTAATTATCGAAAACGAATTATTTTTTTCAATTTCAAATGGGCACATTTTTTCAGAATACTCATACTTGCGATCGAGTGCTCGGCATCCCATTATCTATTTTCAGAATGAACGGACGGGCCAGCAGGCATTTTTCCCGTAGGTCAAAAGCCGGATCTGCTAAACTTGAACTGCTGCCAAGAGGAGTTTTTCAGCAAAAGTGCAGGAACAGGGCGAGGAAAATAGTAAAATATAGAGAGATTCGGAGACGGCGGCATTATTAATAGACGGATGCTAAAGGTTTTTGCACTTGGTTTATTTCTGTTGCTCCGCATTCCTGAGATGCCGCCGTAGTGACAAAAATATAGCCACAAAATCCACACGCACATGTGCAAACATAATGCATATCCCCCCATCACATCCACACAAAGAGAAAATAATATCCAGACTATGGCCATTTTATTGAATAAATTTCTTAATAAAATACAATTTAACAGGCGGAATATGTAGTTACATTTCTAGCTTAACTTCAAGGGCTCTCACCTTTCCTTCCTCTCTTGTTTTTAAGTCCATAACATTTGAGCATTACATTTCTAATATTTATTTCCTATATCTTTATGCATCTACATATGCTAAAAATATTAATTGAAAACCTGAAGCAGTCGCTTAGACTCATTTTTGTTCAGTGCATGCAAGTGGAGCACTCACACCAACATAACCATGAGAAAGCAACGAAACAGCATAGAAGGTAGGGTAGAGGTAGGGGGCGTAAAAAGCCAGGGAACTGCAAGCATAAATTTAAATATAAATTAAGAATTCAATAGACACTCGAGATGCCAACTATTTGTGGGCTGGGCCACGCCCATCGCACCTCTAAAAGGAAAAGTAAAAATCCGAGCTACAGAAATAACAAATCTCACAGCGTTGAGCCATTTTCGAATCTGGCGGACAGTGTGACCATGTGCCAGAAATGGGAAACCGTCCCGAAAACCGATTATCGTTATTTGTTCTAAGTTCTTCATTTTTACATCTTCAATCATTTTAAATTAATAGTTTAATACCAATTGCCATAAACACAAACCTCTTTTGAATTATATATATTTCAATACCTTAATACATTTCTTATTGCAATATTTTTAATTATATTAAATAATAAAGTTACAGATATTTAAGCTAAGACGGGCTTGGAGCCCGTAAACCTACGAAATCAATGCATTTGCATTAGATATGATATATCGTTGCCTTATAAATAATATCGATTAGCTATCGATGCCTTACCAGCTATACGGCCACACTGTGCGCTCTCACATCGAATCCGACACGGAACAGTTTTTAAACTTAATATTAGTGGACTGTTGAAAGCCATCTCGTTTTTAATTAAAAAATGTAATTCAACATTCATTCATTCAACGGCATCTCTATTTTTGGAGTGCATTTGTGATCTGCAAATTGAAACTAGCGCCCAAGTTCGAAACAGTGTGACCAGATCAGGGGTTTCACCCTGTAAGACAAGATTTTTTAGGAGAAAATTTTGACTCTTTGAGATTTTTTTCTGGGGAAGCCAAATTTTATCTGGCCAGTTTAAACAAAATTTTAGCGAAGGCGGTCGTGTCGCCGGTTACTTCGTAAATTTCTTAGAGAAAATAATTTGTTGCGCGCATCCGAAATCCGAAGTTATTGTCCACTTTAGATTTTTTTTTAGCTAGTGTCACAATTTTGTGACTTTTTGGCAAAGGATTTGTAAGGTTCTTTTTATACCCGAACTCATTGCAACAATAAACGCGGAATTGTTTCGCTTCGCTGTTTCGCGTTTCGCTGCCATCCGCTCCACCAAAAGCCAACGAACGGTTCGTGCGCGAGTCTTTTGTACCTTGCCTTTGCCTTTGGCCCCTTGACTTGACTGGGACGAGTGCTGTGTGCCGTGCATACCACAAAGTTTTTCGCATTGGGCCCCGCTTCGCTCAGCTCCTGCCCGCTGCTTCTTAGTTTTTTGGAGTTTGTTTTCGAAAAAAAAAGAACGGTACAGCAGGAATAACAAAAACAAAAAGCAACACAGCATCACATACATACACACGCGGGAGTTCTTTTTTTTTACGTCTTTTTTTACGTCTTATGTGTATGTGTGTGTGTGTACTGTAGTTGCATAGTTTTGTTTTTTTGTGCTGGAATTTTGAGAGAGAGAGAGAGGGAGAGAGCGCGCGCGCAACGTCGTTTTTGGAATGAATTGAATAAATCTCGTGTGTTTACCTTCTCCAACCTTTCCAACCTTTTTTTTTGTTATTGTGCAGTTGAGAATATTAAGCAAAAGGAAATATAACCAGCAAACGAAAATTATATTAAGTTAATTTGAAAACGAAGGAAAGATCTCCGAAAGATCGGCTGCTGCAGCTGCTGCCCACACACACTAGCACACAACACCACAGACACACACACACAATGTTCATCGAAAAGGGAATTTTTCCCATTGGGGACGGACTTTTGGACGTGGACGCCGAACGATTGAAGGGATTACTGGTATCGCACGATATAAACGAGATCTACGAGGTGGAGCAGACGCCGTTTGCCAGGTGAGTTTCTACTTCCACCTTATTCTGCAGTTTTTGCAGTCTCTTCTGTTTTGCCAAAAAAAAAAAAACAAGTTTATCGCATCTCCTGAAGCAGCTGCCAAAAAAAAAAAAAGCGAAAACCGAAACAAAAGCTTCGAAATGTTAAAGAAAGTCAGTCAGCAGCAGCCGAGTTGGTTTTTATTTTTCTGAAAAACTTCTGCGTCTCAAAACTTGTTTTATTTGCCTTTTTTCTTCTTTCTCATGTCGCCTGTCAAGTGTGTGTATGTGTTTGTGCCTGTATGTGAGCTTCTACTCAACACACAGACCAACACGAGTCGCGCGGCTGCAGACAGAGAGAAAAAGAGAGTTTTTGTGCGGACAACAAGGCACAGTGGGTTCAAAAAACGTAGTCACAACTTTAATAAATTAAGAAAAACATAAGAAATCTCAAATGTTGATAATTTTTAAAGCACTTTATGCGTAGAAATTCCTGTTTCTCAAAATGGAATTTAAATTGAAACTTGTTTTGCAAAGCTAGACTTCCTTATAGATATTAAATGCATATACATCACCTATAAGGTCTAATGAATATTAATGGTAGTGTTCAAAATGTTTGATTCTAAAACAATAATTACTTTGACCCCTAAGTCAATATTACTAACTAAATTTACTTGAATTATTTTAAAATTGTTTTTGTTTTGTAAGGGATTTGCATACCTGATGATATTCCACATATTCTTGTGATGAGATTTCATGTGCAACCACTGTGCCTTTTCCTGTTCTCCTCTCTCTCTGTTCCTTTCTTTTTTCTGCCTGCCTGCCCTATCGTTTTCGCCCTTTTCTCACTCTCATTTTGCTTAAAGAGCAGCTGTTACCGCTAGCTGATAAACTGACCTTCTGTGCGCCATCTCCTTCTAACCCGCTCTCTACTGTCTATTTCCACGTAATTTCCTCTTGCATTCGCTCTCCTTCCCTATTCACTCTCAGTCGTTAGTTCCCTCTTACTCTCCTTCATCAGTGCCGTTCGGTTACCTTTGTTTTCAGTTAGATTTGCATTTTGTTGCCCGGATTTCATTATAATTTCTTTTGCATTTCTATCTCATTAGTTTTCATCGGGCTTTCTTCTCAAATTCATAATTCTCTTCAGTCTTCAGTCTCCTACACTTAGCGCCCGTCGCGAAGGTCGTTTGTGTTGGGTCCTACTGTTTCTTCATACATACTTCCTACTATCACACTACCCTATCTATCACTATCCACCAGTTTTGCCTTATGATAAGTTATCAACGAAAAGCAAACAACAAAATTAATACCTAAAAAAAAAATCCCAATCAACTTCTGAGTTTCGTAAGCAGCCGCACGAAATTCAGTTTTTGGGAACGATACTGATAGTGTGTGTCTCTCGGGATCGTTTTTCTTATCGTGGAACAGTTTCCCCCGGTCTATATAACCGCTGACCGATCGAAACCAAATTTGAACTCAATAAAATCAATGAAAAAATCCATCCCTTTTCTATTTATTATAAATAACTTGTATCTTAGCCTTAAAATCTAACTTAACCTTTTCACATTTGTATTAATATTTCATATAATAATTGCATGTAACTCCCCTGGAATTCCATTAAAATATCCCTTATTTGGCAGAAAAGGTTGTGCCTCAGACGGGTTATTTTACTTGGGGGTTAATTTTTTGTATATTTTCTCATGATTCTCTGGTTCCGCATTCGCACGAGAGCTACTTGTTGCTGCGTTTGCTTTCGTCTCACGTTGTTCGCGTCTCTGCTGCTATATTTTTTTAATTCTGTCTTTGTTTTTTTTTATATATACATTTATTTTATTATTTTTTTTAGGCTCGTTTTCTTTGTTAACCGATAATTTTTGTATCTTTTTTAACATGAAATGCGTTTCGTTCTGTGGGCCAGAAAAAAAAGTGGCACTCTTAACTGATACTTAAGCTCATACGGTTTAATCATTCGCAAAAAAAGATAAGGCGGAAGGGGAAGCACAGACGTGTTCATAGGAATTAAAGGATTTTCTACAAGTCTGCCTAAAATAGGGGTATTTTATTTTCAAATTTCTAATGAAATAATTTAATGTAAATCTTTTATATGAAAATAATAAACTTGCACACCCTAAATGGAAGGTAAAAATATTTAAGCACATTCAATTTTTGCGCATAAAAAAATATAACCCATAAATGACTAAACGAAAAAGGAGACCCGACCGTCGTCAATCAATCAATCAAGGGAGGAGAGGAATGCGAAAATGTTGGGCAATTGGTCAGGAAATACAATAATATATATATTTTTTTATAACCTCTGAGCCGTGCATAATTGGACTTGGATGGATCCAATCCATGGTATATGTAAAAAAAATAAAAGAAAAAAATCAGCTGCTGTTGTTGTTGTTGTTGTTGTTGGAGTTACTATGGCCCAATTTTTATGGAGAAACAGAAATACAAATTGACAGCGAGACAAATGAAGTTGTGGACACCACCGGAGTTGGAGATTTGTTGTCGTTTTTTTTTATTTTTTACTTGGTGGCTTCCACAAGACTTCACAAAGCCCACTTGACTTCAACATTGGCATATTGTCCAGTTTCGGAGTTGGCCTTTCAATAGGAAATTAGGACGCATTTTGTGGGCAGCAGTAGCCGCAGTCGCTTGCATAATGGAAACTTGATTCGATTTTTTTAGGCAGAATAAAAAAGATACATATACATCACTTGTATATAGTTGTGTATATTTTCAGTATATGCGAATATGTGCGAATCAATAATAAATAACAATAATTACAATTCAATTCAAGCTCTTCGCACACGAGGAAAGTCACACCTAGAGGGGTTTCAGTTGTGTGGGAGTATGTTGGTCTTTATTTTTCGCAGGTATATAAGGAGATAGATATTGTTTGGTTATTTGACAATAATCAAATAATTAAGAACATAGAAAGGGTTGTTGTTGTATAAATTGTGGTATTTTTTGCACTGAATTACAATTAAAATGTAGATTAGAAGTATTTTTTTTTTTTGCAATCTAAAGAGTATTAATTATTATTTTCCACTTAAGCTATAGATAATAGAATTTAATACAAATTGGCTAGCTAGGTATGTACCTTGAACCACTTTCCAAACAATTTGTATGCATTAACGAAATGGTACAACAATTTCGACCTAACATAACCTCGATGAGTGTGACTGACGTCACGGGAAAGCAACCCCAAAAAAAGGTGGGCAGACAGAGTCCCGGACGAAAAACCAGGGAAATGTGGCCACCCAAAAACCGCCCACACCGAAAAAATATGTACACACCGAAAACAACAGATGATAACTGATGACTTTTTGGGCTCGTTGCGGAATTTCGGCTTCTGTTTCTGTGTTGTGTCTGTTGCCTAAGGCTTAAGCCAATTTCTGCGTGGGCAAGGACGACCAGAGTCCTTGGGCAACGGAATATAAATGGATATGCTACAACCACCCCCATTAAGACAGGACCAATATAATTTATTTTTTCTGGACTTTTGTCAAAGTCAAAGTTTTGTGGTAATCTCGAACGCGTGCATCGCTCGAGGGAAATATGTGTGTATCGATGATATAGGGGGAGGCAGGCGCTGGCTCTAAGGATGTGGGCTTATCGCACATCTTGTACAGTCAGCCGTCAGTCCCTTCTCTTTTTTTATGCCATGAAGGACCCTACCAACAAAGTGGAGAGGACTTCTTGAGATTTTCCGTTTGTTTTCACAGGCGATATTGATTTTGTTAGCAATGTGTGTGTGGATGTGACAAAATGAAGATAGAAATTATTTAAATTAGAGGGTTGTTTTGTTTAAATTTGATATTAAAGTGATTTATATTTTTCTTGGTTGTGTGGGAGTTACCCGAAGAATGATTGAAATATGTAATTAAGTATACAATCCAGTGTTTACCCTGGTTATTTGTTTTGTTTATTTATTTATTCAAGTTTTATTATTCGCCTGGAAGAGCGTATAAACAAAATCCGCAACAATTGATGGATTTTCGCCATTATCTGCTTGTTTATTTGATGAAGCAAAAACGCAATAAAATTAGTCTTTAACTGCCACCACCACATAGTATTTAAGCCACAGAAGGCGTTGCTCCTTTTCTTGCTTTCACAGTTTGATTGTTGTTTTGTTTCCAGCCGTTTCGTTTATTTGCCAAATTAATTTTTCAAATATACATTTTGGCTAATTAAGCAGAAAACCCAGTCGATACACCCACGCTGCCAATAATTTATTGCCTCGTATTGATACAGTTTTGATTATCTCTTTTATGGAATGGAAACGAAGAAGCCCCCCCCAAACTGTCGATGATGAGTTCATTTTAATTGAATATTTCAATATGTGCTGCTGACTGGGTTTGAGTTTTGGGTGCTTTGAGCCAGCGGAGTGTCATGACATGTCAGTCCGAAAATGGCAGGGGGGTGGTTATGGCTGGATTACTGAGAATGTGACCTTGGCCGGTCTATATTTAGAAATGATGGAAATTCCTTTGGTTTGCTGGAAAATGTCAGCAGGGTTGGCTTCATACCAAGAAAATTAAAATGTTCCACAATAGAACATATTTCCAGGGAAAGCCCAAATCATTAGCAAATCATGTCACAAACATTGATTTTCTAATTTATTTAAATATTTATTTGTGGCATAAATATTATATGTAAGTGTGAGAGGTTGCATGCTAATAAAATCCACTCGCTTCGGTTAGCAAAAATAAAAAAACAGAAACTTACTTTTGCTCTCAACAAGCTGAAAAATTGTTTTCTTCAGATAATTAACGCGTTGACAACAAATAAAAAATATGAATACAAAAGCAACTACAACAAAAGCAGAAGACTGAAGACAATAAAAAGCCATGCGAGAAAACGCAACAAGAAAGGAAAGAGTCGGGAGATAGCTGGATGCAGCAAGAGAGGCAGAAACTTGAAGAAAGTGCAATCAACACATTTTCTTTTGTTGCTTTTATTATTGTTTTATCATCAACAGCAGCAGCAGCAGAAGCAACAGCAACAACAAAAACAACTCATAAAGCTTATCAAAAGCAAAGCAACAAAATTATATTTTGTAAACATTTCCTTGTCGCTGTTGTTGAATGAAAGAAAGGATGCTACGCGCTACCCTTACACTAAAATCGTACATTTAAAACCAAAATCAAATAAAAATTGATGGCCAAACATAAAATTAGAAGAAATGTTCTCTTGTCCGCCATGAAAAATAATAGCACAAAGAAAAAAAAACAACAATACAACCCTGGACATTGACATTAAATAAATGAGAGTTTAGATTGCAACCCCTGGAAGTGTGGAAAAGCCACACACACCCACACCCCCCACTCAGTATATATTTGTTTTTCGGATATGGCACCGTAAACAATTTGTAAAATAAAAATAAACTTTAACCAAAGTTATTTTATGAAGATAGAATTTTAGATGATGATATTAATATTTTTAGAAAGTGATCAAATGAAAACAAATTATCCATCAAACGATAAGTTTAATTTAATACTTGTTTTATTTAGTTATGAAGTTTGCAAATGATCTGCCTAATTTTAAATATTGATAACAATAAATAACACCTTCTATAGAATGATAAACTTTGGTTTAATAACAAAACAAGCACTTTTGCTGTATGTTATAAATTTTCTCAGTGTACCTTGTCTTGTTCTTCCACTAGCTGCCTGCTGCATTGAACTTTAATTGCTTCCATAAAACTCCACACCCTCTCCGCCCATTATCGTTCTTCTTCCCTTTTGTTGATAAAGCTGCAGCTGCATTTAATGAGGTTTTTGGCTGTCATTTCGATGGGGAAGAGGGTGGGGGAGAGAGGGGATGGGATGCAGGGGTTGCAGGGTCATTGACAGGGTGACAACTAAATGTAAACTATGGTCGAATGTCACGACAATATGTCGAAAGGTAAACACAAAGGCGAAAATTCAGAGAAGAATGCTCAATGAAATAGGAAGTATGCAAAGGCCTTATCTCTAAAACTAATTGGATCGATCAAATAATGTTATAAAAATGAATAAATAAATAGAAACCACAACTAATTTAAATAAATTCAATCCTTGAGAATATAAACTATTCCCAAAGCCTTGTCAAAATTTCCAATTTATATTTCGATTCTGTCAGCTGTCCAAACAAATCCCCCAGGTTTACATGTTACCTTTGTTTTTTAGCCCTAAACTTTCCCCCAAAACGAAACAACCTTCTTTGCACAAAAGAGACGCCCCCTCCCCCCCTAGGACAGCTGTTAAGCTCCTCCTTTTCGCCTGACTTGCGACACAGTCTTGACAAATGTCAAGGACGTTTCGAAAACTTTATTTTCCTAATGTTCCATTTTGCCCAACGAATTATTTTCGGTTTTGCCGCCTGCCTGCCTTTTATCTGTATTTTCTTTTGTTATTGTTTTGGCTTTTGTTATTGAGCAATTTTTTAGGCAATTTTTTTTTTTTTTTTGGTTTTTTTTGCGTTGTCTGGCATTTTAATTTCGATTTCCATTTCCGCTTGACGAGCGGCTACGGCCTTTAACCTTTTGCTTATGATTCTCTTTTTTTTATTTTTACCAAACGTTTGTTAACTACTTTTTTGTGGTTAGCTGACTCCAGTCAAGGCCGAAACCAAGCGAATGAGTTCGAAATCAATGTGCAATGGCATTGAAAAGGGGGAGGGGGGTGCTGAAAACACCACCCCCCACCACACACCCACTAAATGGAAAAACTCTATGCAGCGTTACCAGCGGAAGTTCTAGCAAATGTTGAAAATATATCTTTAAATAAAATAAAATAAAACTAAATTCAAAATGCTAAAGATCTTAGTCCACAGATCCGCCCGCGTGATTACAGTATTATTTCGTGAGTTATTTTTCGTAATATTTATACAACTCGTTGGAATTTTATCTTGGTATACAGACACACACACATACCTTGAATGGTCCCCCCCTATTATCTATCTACCCTATATTCCCTTCCTATCTCATGCCTTCTCTGCATAAGATATGATAACAAAAAATGCGACCCGCAACACGATGAAAATTTCCAGTATCTTTTTTTTTTAATATTTTCGCTGATTATTGTTCGCCAAGAGAGAGAGAGAGAGAGAAAGAGCAACGATAAGCCTGAGATATATGTTTAAATAATCGTATTTACCTTTTGAATAACTTAAATAACTTGTGAATCGTCTTGGCTCGAGTAAATGTTAAGAACAATGAGGATAATACAAAGCCACCTTCTCATAGTATATTTAAAGATTCAATTAAGAAATTTGTATTACTTTAAAATATATTATTTTGTATTATTAAAAGCAATGAGATTAGAGAGATATATTTTTTATTATGCCAGCTATTTTTATCAACAGCTTATTAAATAACTCTAGGTCTCACATTATTTTTGATGTGCCCCATGTCCTTAAATTTCATCCTTATTTTCCTCACAATTGAGTCGCAATTTCCACGTATAAAGCTCATGTCACATTTCCAAGTCAACACACACACAATTTCTTAAGCTCAATGACGCAGTTCTTGGGAAAGACAAGAAAATTTGTTCTTTGTATTTTGTTCTTGTTTTTTTTTTTGTTTGTGGCAGGCCGCATACAAAGGCCGGCCTTTTGACATTGACATGGCCAAAGGAGTCATTTTTTGGCTCAAGTTTTGCTTTTTAACTTACTTGTTTGTGGGAGGGGGATGTCAAGCTAAGGAGGGAAAAATGTAGGAATAATTGTTGGCTCTGGCTCAAAAGAGAAGGGAGCTGGGAGGGAAGCTTGTGACTCAGTTTCTTGGTTCCTAAAAAAAATAAATCAAATAAGTTAATAAATAAATAATATCTATTACTGTTAATAATATTAATAGCGTACTTTGTGGCTTGAAATTAGTTTAAATTATATGTCCTGTAAATTTTAATTACTTACCAAAGACAAATAAAAAATGTACAGATATGTACATTTAAAAGCCTTTCTACATAAAAACAAAAATAATATAAAGAAAAAACACACAACAAAAAGGTGAAATACAATTTAAAAGCACTCTTTCTTTGGCTGAAACTGTGTGTGTTATTATCGTGGCGCATTTTTATCGCCACAGCGATAAGCACGCTAATTGCCCTGACCATCGATTAGATATCGGGACTTGGTACAGTTTTACCTTGCTTTTGTGGAAAGAGAATTACATATATATGTAATATTACGCTTTGGGCCTTACGTTTTCAGCTTGTACTTACATATATACATTTCTGCAGCTTTTTGCTTGGCCTCTTTCTGGTTTCTCTTTCAATGGCTTGGCCGAATGCCATTTCGGCATTGCACTTGTGACGGGATTAATATTTTGTTTGTCACTCAAATGCGTTTTCACTACAATATACTTTTCGTTTACATGTATATATATTGGCTTATAATGAATTCAGCGGAAATGTTCGATGTCCAGTTGTATGCGTCATCGTTGCATTCTGTTTGCTTTAATTAAAAGCCCGCCTCATTGTCACCTTTGTGCCTGGCCAATTTTGGAATTGAACTCTATATCTATCCCGGCCTATCTATATATATATATATATATATATATATCTATATATTTTATTTCGTTTGTCCGGCTCATTAATTTCAGTGCCAGTTGATTGATCGATTAATCGCTTGATTAGTTTTGTAGTTTTTCCTCGATTCCAGCCCAATGTCAACTTGGAAATTCATTATCGCCACTACACTAGACTGCACTACACACATGACAACCAACTTCAGTGTCGTGTCTCTTATCGCAGGTTCTTATCACCACCAGCCCTCAACGGCTGGATGCATATAGAGATATCGTACTGTAAGAGCCATTAAGTCCCCACCAAAGTACAGACCGTCCCGTTCCGCCTTCCCTACCCGCAAATGTTATATGGAAATTTGTTTTCTCATGCACAACACAAGTTTTGTTACATTGTTGGGCGGCGCGTCGCGACGGTTGAATAACACCACACGAAACAACTTGCATCACCTACTACTACTGTCCGTCTGTCCAAGTCAACGAACTGAATGAGTTCTCCCGTAAAATTGCGAAAAAAAAAATCGGTCATCTTGATAACAGTCCTTAAGAAATATTATTGCATACAATTTTTAACTGAAAATGGGTTTGTAATTGAGCTAAATATGTTATTTGTGTTTTGTTTAATTAACTATATTTATTGAATAATATCTCTAACATCCAGACCTTGTAAGAATACAGGTTGCCAAAAGATCTGATTAGTTCAGCCTTTTCCTATTGCAATCTTCTTTAGGAAGATATTTTAAACATTTATTAAACCCACACTTAAATACAAGTTGTTGGCAAATCATCAGCTCAAGCTCTCACCCGCTGAGCCCCAAACATCTTTCTATTCAATTAATTAAAGAAAAATGTAACAAACTGATGACTAACTGAAAAAATGCTAACGGTGCGATGTGTTGACAAAATTTCCACACTTCGCACACTCACAAAAGAAAAGAAAAGAAAAAAAACTTCAGCCAAAGCTAATTTACCGTTTCATCAGAAGCAGCTAGCAGCAACAACAAAGCTTAAGCTGGCAAATGAAATTGTCTAATTCCCGAAGCAATCAGCCAACCACTTTTGGGACAATTGGCAACGCGGCGTATGTGCAACAAGCCCAAAAGCCGATGAAAACATTTTACGTGATTTGCATGCAAAATTAACAAAAAAAAAAATAACCAAGAAACCAAGAAAGAAATGCTTATGGTGAAAATATAACGCGAACCCCTTTAAAAATATATTTATCTGAACTTTTTAGATAAGGACTTTTACAGTGAGGGTAGCAACTAGTCCTTAGTTGTTTTATTTACAATTTTTTTGCCCCCATTCCTTGATAAGTTCTTACGGTTATGATTTTTCGTAAGCTTATGTTAATTTTGTTTTATTTTTTTTGTTAACAAAAAAGATATACATTTTGTTTTTGTTTGCCAAAAATAAAAAAAAAAAAACGTGACAAGTTTTGGGACTTTTAAAAATTGGTGTTGTCGTTGCATTGTCTCATGTTGAAGGCTTTAACCCGTGTTGACCCTCTAGCCATCTCGCTCCCTCGCCGTAATTGCCTCCCCTTCTTTCACTCACCTTTTGTCTTGTGTTGCCACACAACAAAAATGGCACCAATATTTGTGGTTTCGTTTTTTGTGCGCCGTTTTGTGTTTTTTTTTTAATACCGCTTCGGGGGCTTGACAAATTTGAAATTTAAATTTTTAGCCGGTTTCTTTTCATGTTAAGTCTTTTTTTGGGGTTTTTTTTTATGGCAAATTGTTGCTGCAATTGCTATACATGTGAGCATGGTTGGTACTTAAGCTTAGAAGTATTTAATTGTTTATTAAAAGTACAAATATGTTGTTAATTTGTATATAATTGGGTAATATTAATATACATCATATTTAAATATTATTATTATTAAAAATTCAAAACTGTTTGCTAAGGTAAAATATATTTATTTAAGTTTACTTTTCATATAAATTCACTTACAGATTGTAAGTAGCTTAGCGGCTTTCGATTGCTTAGAAAAATATATTTACTTATTTCTATTTCGTTCCCATTGAACTGAACTTTACATTCATTGATAATTAACACACTCATGTACTCACACTCTTAACCTCTTATATAATCACACAGATAAAGGGAAGGGGCGAAAAAAAAAAAAAAAAAAAAAAAAAAATTTCCACATGTGGGGAATTTTTTCTTTTATTAATTAGTTGATTTTGTTTTTCATTTTGTGCTACACTTTTAAAATGAATCGAGAATTATTTCGCAATTGTTACGTCGTTTTTCTAGTTGCATTTTTCCTTTCCTTCGTTGTAGTAATTGTTTTAATTGTTATTCAAGAAATGCGCCGATCTCCGCCAACCCTCCTCTCTGCCCCTCTTCAGTACCTACTTGCTTCTCTTAATTCTCGATGAAATTTGCCCACCAACAGAGACAATTAATGGCTTATGGCTTATTTTGCAATTTGTTATAATTGAGTGAGTGCAATATGCAATAATATTGCATTGCAATAGAGATCGTGAGTAGGGGGCGGGGTTAAAGCGGTGTAGTGGCTTCAAGGCAACGGCAACGTTTGCTGCCAATTTCTACGAAAAGCTGACAAAATTATACTCAATACAAATTATTAAAACCTGGGAATTTTAATAAAATAATTCTGTGCAGAAGAGATATACAAATTTATAATAAGCACTGATGAAAATCATTTTAAAAAGAAACAGCTGATCAAAAGTTTTTGGTTTTCGTTTGTTTTTATAATCCATACAGTTTAGACTTTAACAAAAGGTATGGCTTGTATAATTTGGAATATTGGAAATGTCTCAAAAAAGAGTTAAACAAGTGCTGTTTTCATGAACTCAACTGCATATACCTTTTTTAGGTCACTGCATAACAAACTTCTGGCTCAAAAAAAACAAGCAGAAGTACTCGTAAGTACCAAAATTTCAGCCCAATTGCGAGATACGCATAGAACCGGGTGAGGAAAGACCGAAAAAAGTATTTTTTTAAACGCACACCGGCACGCATGTTCTGCACTATAAACGCTGAGGCATGTCAAGTATACAAATTGCAGAAGTGGCGGCCCAGAGACCAGAGAAAACGGCCAGAGAATAGAATAGAGTCAAGAACGGATTCCGATCAACCGCACCCGCAAGTAAACCCAAACAAAACATGCAAAAAAAAATAAGCTTTAAAGAAAAAACGAGAGAGAAAAAAGAGATCGAGGAATGCAGGAAAAGGCAAATCAAATCAAATGGACAAACCAAAGGAATGCGGCTTTAAAGATCGTTGTCGGTAAGAGAAGGCAGCATAGCGGAATGAGCCGAGAAGAAAAAGAAGAAGTAGGGGGGGGAGTCTATAGATGCTGTCAAGGTCGTTTGTGTTTGCCTTGAAAACACCAACAGCAACAGCAACACAGATGCAGCGAATGGAACTGACAAGAAAACTGGTCAGTTTTGCGAAAAGATGCGCCCAAGCAAAGCGCCAGAAGAGGCAAGTTGCAAGATGGAAGATACAACTCTTCTAGCCGTCTCTCTTTTGCAAAAAATAAAAACCATTGTTCTCCAAAATAATACAACACAAAAAAAAAAAAGATAATGCGAATACCAAGGAGTACTTGGCTAATTAGCAGTACCGCCGAAAATGCTTATGATGAACGTTGTCTTTCCGTATGATGTTGATGGATCCCCCCGAATCAGTAACCAAACAAGTCTGACAAATGGCATTGTCTTCATCCTCTCTGCCTTCTGTCAGCTTCTTTAGCTCTTTACATAATTTGCACGCTTCAGAGATTTGCGAGCTGAAAGGGTTTTTGAACCTCTCCCTAAATATCAGACTGAAAAACGGCAAATAAACGGACCATTAACAACAGTTCAATGGACGGAACTGACAGGGTACGCGAAAACGGGGAAGAACAAGGCCAACACGGGGCTTAAATATTTCATAGCTATTTCCTTAGTTAGTTTACATTCTTCCTATATACTTAAATATAATATATATACATAAAATATCACCTACTATTACTCATGTATTTTGAGTAATAAACAAAACAAACAACATTTAAAGGCTCATTTAACCTTCCCTTGTTCCTCTCTTCTTCCGTCTTTTTTAATTGTTGAAATTCACTGATTTATTTTTTCACATTATTGCCAAGTTGCGAACTCTTGAACTTTAGGGTCTTTGTAAGCCTTTCCGACAATCGCAATAAGAGATATATCTTTCAATATCCTCCAATGTCGTGATTGTGCTTTATTTTGTTTTGCTGTCGAGATTTAACCACATGGAGAGAATTTTATTTATAGATATAGCTCCACGGCACTTATGCCTTTGGGATATGAAAAGATCTATTAATGGATATTTGTTGATTTTATTATTTGTTTATTTATTCCATTTTTTTTTATTATTGTTTAAGCTAAGAACATATCACACACCCCCATATATGATAGAAAATAATATTCAAAATTTATTGTTATTCTTTCCTCATGTTTCCTTGCTTGTGAAGTCTACAATTAATGTTTTCTCTTTGTTTATTTCCAGGTAAGAGATGACATCTATTTAAAGTGATGGGAAGCTAAAATAAATAAAGAAAAATGGATTAAAAGCCAATTAAATATTGTAAATATAATAATAATTATAACAGGTAATGTGTTATATTATTTACGCCTTTAATAATTATTATTTTTCACGTTATCAACTTCAAACTTTGAAGAAGGGCCTTGCATAATTTGTACCTCCCCCCATTGCGATCGTTGGCAACCTGTAAACCCAACTGCTCCATGGAAATACTGGTGAATAAAGTGGGGAAAGATAGGCAAAGCAGGAAAAGATGATGAACAAGTTCTTGAAGAGGCGGCGCAGTGCAAAGATTTGAGGGAAAGCCAAGTTCCAAGTCAGAAGCAAAGTCGGGAGAGTCAGTGGGAAGTCAAAGCACTTTAAAGCACTTTGAACTCCTATAGTACATGAGGTTCATATGTATGTATGTGTGTCTATATGGCGTCTATGATGTGTGTATATCTACTATATATGTATGTGTTTGTGTGTTTCGAAAATAAAAGAAAACTCAAAGGCCCAGTTTGTTAATGAAAGGAAAGGAATTCTACAAATAAATAAATAGAAGCAAACGAAAATGTTTGATTATCTTCTACTTAAACTTGTTACACAATCAAAATCTTTCCTTTTTATTCTGAGAGTATTATTTAATTTATTATTCAGCTATTTTCCATACAAGATTAAATATATTATATATTATATAAACATATAAGTTATATTTCTACAAATTTTCATGGGGATACAATTTGTATCTTTGGCAGTTAAAGAAAGAGTATCTGTAAGCTTCTTCCTTCAGTTGTATTTCAACCATTTCCCCTTAAGTCAAGTCAATCTTTCTCTTTTGCCTATATCTCGATTCGGTTTGTTGAAATTGTAAAGAAACTCAACGGTAATTGATAGAAGAGAAAGACTCAGTGGATGATGATGATGATGATGTCGATGATGATGGTGATAGTTAGTTAGTGGCTCAAATCGATCGATCAGTATAGGGCATCGAATGTAATTTCTTTAACCTTAACATTGCCCGTCGATCGCTGGGAACGTTGATTAATTCTCAGTCAGTCCATTGACTTGTTGTCCAGTCATGCAGAACCCCCCCGAAAAATACAGGAAAATAAATAAATAAAGACAGCGACTCGTCTCGAAGCTCTTCTCTTCAATTGTTAAGCACCTCTAATTGCAAAAAAACACAACAACGAAAATAAAACAGTTTTGTAGATGAAGCGAGGAGGCAGTTTTTGTTGTTTTTCTTTATTTTTTTATTTTGTTTTTGGAGCTTTTTTAGACGAGCGCGTGAGACATTTGTCAAGATGTGCGTGTTTTAGGGGGTTAAAGGGAGGGGTAAAGTAAATTTCTCACAAAAGTTCAATGTCAAGATTTTCGTTCACTTCTTTTGTTGTTGTTGTTGTTTTTGAACAGTTTATTGAACCTTTTACCCCTAAGCGAGCACTTACAACAAAAGTAAATATCAACAATAGCAGCTTAAAAAAAAAACTGATCCGTTTTTAATGATGATGATGATGCCTTACATTGATTAAATGTGTTGTGTTCTTATACCTTTTTTAATTATCCAATTAAAGCAAGTGGTACAAATACGATTTATCAACTAACTATATATTTGAATATACTTCTATTAGGTATTGAAAAGATATTTATTTATTTAATAATTTAAAAGGAATCATGGTACGCTCAGGAATTTGCACAAGTTTTGGAATAAATCGGAATTTTGGGAAAACGTTTGTTCTGCTCTTTGTTTGAGAACGTAATTAAAGAGAACTATGAACGAGTTAATCTCTTTTTTTTTTCTGTTTGTTCATTTGTCAAAAAGCAGCCGAAAAAGAGCAAACAGGGCAGCAGATACACACAGATGTAGGAACAGACATAGATATGGAATAGAGATGCAGATAGAAGAGATACACACACAACACACATGCCAAAGATACTTTTTTCCAACTCCAATTCGTCGCGGCTTTTTGCCGTTAGTCATGCTCATATATATATACAATATATACATATATACGTTCCAATATATAT
>JAEIIG010003582.1:0-27053 GCA_018904695.1 Drosophila parvula
AAAAAAAAAAAAAATTAAGCTGTTCGTTATATAAATTTTAAAACAAACTGCAGTTGCTAACAATCTTTTTAGATATTTTTTTTACTATACTAGGGAACTCTATCTCTTCGAGATCTAGGCGTTGATACGGACAGACGGACAAACGGACAAATATTACCAAAGCTTGACATTACCAGAATATACATACATATATACATATATACATATATACACAAATTAGACACTGTGTTATACGCACATCCTACTCGCATCGGGTATAAAAAGCCCGTTACCTTATCTCCATTAAGTTATGGACTTTTAGGGTGGCCCAAAAAGCATATAACACCAGGCACACACATATACATATATGGCAAAAAATATGACTTTACACTGTGACACACAAACGCAAACAAGCCACACAACTGTAATTCATGATGTATGTATGTATATGTTGCAGATAAGAAACACCTTCAAAGATAAGGTACTGGAAACCATTGGAACTTATCAGCATTTACGGGGCGATCGCGTAGAACAGCGGAACGGCGGAGAGCAGCAAGCCGGATTCCGGAAAATGAACAAAGAGTGAATAGAGCACCGGAGACTAGGCGTTAATATGAGCGAATAATCATGCGAAATATCAGAAATCTCAAGGATCCCACAGCGTGGACAACATGGATGCACCACCTCCTTCTCATCATTCTCCTTCTGACCCACTTCGACTCCGTTCGAGCGACGGAGCTAACGAAGGTCAGTTGCAACTCTGGTGGCAGTACCACCATCACCTGCGATTGCAATAACTACGACCAGGTGAGTCAGTGCTCCACCCAAAAAAACAAATATATGAATATATACGAGTATATAAAATACGGTTTACTATGAAAATGTGTACAAAAAAAATTATAATTAAATTATAAACAGTTGACGGAAGGTCGTGATTATTTTAGACGGGAAAAGAACTATAAACAATTTGTGTATAAACACGATTTAATGACTCAACCTTCAGACGAAAGTTAGACCATTCAGACTATTTTTAAACGAAACTTTTTATGACTTTTTATGATGGCAAAGAACAAAATAAGTTTAAATGTTGATATATGAGTAGAAAAACATCTTTGACACAGATTTGTTTCCTTAAAAAAGATTAAGTTTCAGTGTAAAATGTATAAAAAACAGTGCCCCGACTTGTGTATCTTTAAAAATACTTTCAATGAGCCTAAAACCTCTGTGTTAGGTTTTATTTCAATAATAAATCTGTATATTAAGTTTAAAAATTAAAAATGTAAAAGAGACTTGCTTGTGAAGGATTCTTTAAAAATGTTTATAATATTTCAGTTAACGAATTAAATAAAACCATAGATGACAATTGTCTATCAATTGCTTCTTGGCTATCAGATTAACTTTAAAACATCCGAAAGATGCGAATATTTTAAAGTATATCAGTGCCCTTCTAGCGAGTCATTACGTTTCTCTGCCCGAACTCTGCTCGCACCGATAGTGCAAGCGTTTATATGCGGTCTTACTAACCGCATCAATGTATGCGTGTTCTATATTATATTATTTTATATCTATTTTATATTTATTTGATCTATTTAATATTATATTATATCCTTATTATTCCACAGCCCATGGTCTTGCCATTCCTGCACGGTGACGTCTCTCTGGTAGAGATTCGCCATTGTCGCGACCTCGTTGTGGAGGCCAACTGCCTGGCCGACACCATTGGCCTGCGCAAGGTGAGCTTCGCCCAGGTGGGTCAGCTGGTGCTTCGACAATCGGCCCTCAGTGTACCCCGTTATGCCAGCAATAAGGCACTGATCGTGGAGTTCGAGGAGACGAACATCAAACTGATCGAATCGCATGCCATCACCGGGAACATTGAGGAGATCTCATTCGTGGGCGGCCGCATTGATGAGATGAAACCGTTTGGTTTCACCACAACCAAGAACAGTGCCATATTGCTCAAGATGGATGGAGTGACCATTCAGCATCTCGAAAGTCAGGTGAGTTGGTAGCAGGGATTTACCGATGAACTTTATTAATAATTTTCGCATCCAGGCCTTCAAGAAGTTCGCCGTGGAACAGATGAGCATTGCCAACTGTCAGTTTTTGGGGGATCTGCCCACGCGTGCCTTCTACGAACTGGAGGTGCTCAACGAGCTGAGCCTCAGGGGCAATCACTTTCTCCAGGAGGTTCACTCCCATGCGTTCTCCTTCAAACGTAAGCCAAGCTTCAGTTCTTGATTATAATCAATTCAAATGAAAATAATTACAATTCCTGCACAGTTGTCTCCAAACTGAGCGTTAGTGAGAATCACTTTGTCTCCGTTGATGGCGAGTGGCTGGAGGCTCAAATTCGTGATGCTGTTACCCTGCGGGGCAACGATTTCGGTGCCACCAGTGAGATCGCTTTCCGCAGCCTCACGGTGCATCGATCGTATCAGCTCAGCGAACGTTTGGAGCTGCGCTTTCACAACAACACCCTGCGTAGCTCTCGACCGGGAGCAGATCCCAAGGCGGATGAGCCCGGAACCCAGCCACAACCTCTGCGTTTCGATGAGCGCTTCGCTTTGAGTGTTCGTGAGCTGCGCTATGATAATCCATGGAGCTGCCAGGAGCTGGACAGGAATGTGGAGCCGCCACTGCCCAGGGCCGAGTTTTTTCGCGCTCACAGCGATCAGTTGATGTTCCAGCCACCGGGCGGAGTCCAGCAGCCAGCTGGTGCCATTGGTGCCGCCCCGTTGTTGCCACTGCGCCAACTAATCACGGATCAGTGTCGCGAGCAAAGCTACATGGCCTATATAGTGACGGGGAGTGTAATTGTCGGCCTGCTGCTGCTCCTGCTGATCCTATTGCTTTGGTGGCGAGTTGTGCAGCGAAGGCGACGACGCAAATTGGATGTTGTCCAGCCAGAGCCGCGCACATACAAAGAGACTCAGATCGTATACCAAATCGAGAATGCTGGCCTGCTCAAGACTGATTTATAGACATGACGCCAAGGAAAGACACAAGCCACACACAACACACACACAGAGCTGAGAGAAGCTAGAGGAGAGCCGGGCTTCAAGACCCAGCGTCAACCATGGAAACACCACCAATGCGTGACCTTTCGCTGTACCAAAACCATAGCCTACAGTTTAGTCGTTAGATATTGTATCTTAGTTAGGCCTAAGCGTGTAAGAATGTCCTTTTTGTAAATAGACGCAATATAAATACTGAAATATTCGAATTATGTTTTATAAAGAAGAAATAAGGACTCACCCTATGGGCAGATAGGACTCCAGGGCCTGGTGCACTGTCAACTGGGGCTCGGAGAGAGCGAATCCTTTCGATAGCAGGGCATGATGTGCGCTAATGGTCTCCTCAATGCCACTCATATCCTCCACATCTTTGTCTTCTACAAAAAGGTGATCAATTTTGGTTTTAATTGTTTGAAAAAAGAAAAGAAATTTAAAGGAATATAAAGAAATATAAAGAAATATCTATGGAGATATAAATTACCTGGAAGATTGAGCTCCTTCTTCATCAGATTGGCACTGCACATGCCCCCCAAGTAGGCCAACTCTTGCTCCAGTCTTATTAGGCACGAGTTGCTGGCATTAATCTGAACGAGAGAGAGAGAGAGAGAGAAAAAGAAAGAGACTTGGTTTAGAAAGAGAGACAAATAAGATAAATAAAGAATGGGATAGATATCGGGAGATATGTACAATAATATCACATTTAATGCTAAACTATCGATAATATCAATATCGAGAGGAAGAGGATCGACAAAGGATATCGACAAACATATCGCGCTTAATTTAATATCGAAATAATCATCAACTTTGATATATCAACAGTTTAAATATCGAAAAACATCGCATTTAAATTTACAATATTGATATAATCAATATCGATAAGAAGAGGATATATATCGACAAGAAAATATCATTCTCAATCTCATATTGAAAATAACATGAACTTTGGTATAAGGAAATATCGGAAAAATATCGCATTTATTTTTTAAAAATATCGAAGAGCATTAGGAAAAAGATACAGCATTTATTAGCATCTTTTTCCGATTATGTTGCTCTGATATATCAAACATAATATCGATTTATTGCTCATTAATCAAACAAAATATCGAATTATCGCTCATTAATCAAACAAAATCGATTTATCGCTCATTAATCAAACATAATCGATTTATAGCTCATTAATCAAACATAATATCGATTTATCACTCATTAATCAAACATAATATCGATTTATTGCTCATTTATCAAACAAAATCGTTTTATTGCTCATATATAGCAACATTTAAATATCGATTTATATATATATATCAAAATTGTATCAATAGATTGCTATTTTCTGGCTTTCTTCGCCTGGTAGCAGTCCGATTAATGCCGGGTGTTACGCATCTTATTCATAATATTAATATATTGTGGACTCACCGAAGTGGGATTGTCGTAGCCAACCACTAGACACTTGAAGCCATAGCGGTTATTGTGCGGATCCTGGGCATACAGGGATGCCGTTTCCAATGAAAACTCCACACAGTTGCCGGGCAGGATGAGCACATTCTGCAGCCACGTTGAGGCTCTACAAGGTTTCGGAGTTAAAGGTCACTTTAGTAGGATTTCCCTAAATGTATTGGAATTATAAAACCAACTCACGTGTTAAACTTCTTGACCACAATCCACTCCCGTTCGGTGGCATCCTGCATGCGCAGTGGCGTTGCACTCGGTGCGGTGGCCGAACCAGGAGCACTTGCTGCCCCCGGACTCCGGCAACAACTGGCCATGGTCAGTTGAACGCTGGCGGAACGGATATGAGTACTAGGTGGTGCACCGCTGCCTGCTATGCCGCCGCCCGTGGTTCGTCTCCTATCGCCGTTGTTCACATTATTGTCCGCCTGCTCCAGATAATCGTCTGCATGCGGCACCGGCGTCACCTGTTGCTGGGCCGTCGGTCGCATCGGGATGGACAGAAGTAGATAATCCTCCAGTTGCGCGGTGCCGCACTGCGAATCGAACTCAATGGTCAGCCACTGGACGCAGGGCGGGAACTCGACGCGATAGCAACTGATGCTGGCGCTCTTGTACGGATGCTCGCTCTCCACCACACAGTAGTGGTTACTGGTGGTGCTATTCGCCCCACTAGACCCACCCGAGCTGCTGGTGTTCGGGGGGGCGAAGACAGCCGGTTCCGGTGGACGCTGCTCCTTGGACACGTGCAGCTGATTGAGGGCAGCGATATGCGGCAGGATCTCCTTAATTAAACCTAAAATCTGGACGGAGCTCTTGGGATCGCTGCAGGCCAAGTTGGCAATGTGTGCATAGACCAGTGGCAGGAGCGTGTGAAACATATTCGAGGCGGCCAAATTGAACACCTCCAGCAGTTGGACAGCAGCCACATGGCTGGTGACACCACCAGCTCCGCTCATGCCACCGGCAGCCATATTGCCCGCCTCCAGCGGCGCCTCCTCCGAGTCCGAATGGATCTGGGCCTGAATTTGTTGCGTTGTCGTCGTCTGCTCGGCTACCTCATAATCCGTCGTCCTCTCATTCCCATTGATGGGCACACTCTGGCTCTGACACTGGCTGGTGCTCTGGCCCTGAACTTGGCTCTGACTCTGACTCTGGCCATTCCTTAGATCGGCCACGGTTTCCTCGACACCAATTTCGGTGGCTCCCAGTTCGATTTCCATCTCAAAGGGATTCGTGGAGCGCTTGTCAAACTTTAGGGTCTCCATGATGCCCTTGGAGAAGGACTCAATGCGCTTGCCCAAATCCCGAGCGGCGGACAATTGAGGATCCGCCGCCGTTGCCGCCACTGCTGTTCGCGAATTGTTGGCCCAATTAATGTCCATGTGCTCCTCGATGGGTGTGATATTGTGCTCCGAATCGATGGTCTGCGTGTGATTTGAACTATTATCCGAGGGCGAGCATGAAGCAGCCATGGCATTCCTTGCCAGGATCAAGAGTTCGGTGCATTTCTTGGTTATATCGGCGGCTATCTGAAGGGCCGTATCCCTGGTGGACACCTCATGCGGTCCCATAAGCAATGGTCGCTCTTCCAGTATGGATACACCACCACCCGTTCCAATATTGGTAATATCCTGTTTCCCATCCTGTTTCATCGGTGTGCTGTAGTACAGGATGCACGGTATTTGTCCCCGGGCTGGTGTTGTCCCATTAAAACTGAGATCGCAGGCATAGAAATGGAATTGGGTGCCACATGGTCCGCGGAGCACCGGCATGCCGGCATCACCCGAACAAGTGCGTGCTCCCTGCGAGCACAACCTCAACGCGTATCGAGCATTCTCCTTAATGTGCACCGGATGATCGAACTTGATCTCCGCCAAGTCATTATGCACCGCCTCCTGATCGTACGTACCCGAAACGGACTCCAGAGTCTCCCACTTGTGTTGCGGCTGCAGATCGGCCGTATTGTCGTACAGCAACTCCAATTGATACTCATAACTGCCCGATCCCGAGTAGACCATCGCTCCAGCAATGGCCACACCGGGACGATCGACGGCAAAGGCAATGGCATCCGGTCCAAAGTTACCCGTATTCCAGGTGCGACTCACATCGCAGCGAGCAAACCGGGCACCAGTGGAGTGCAGAGTTCGCGGCGGCAAGAACAACTTGTCGTACTCACCCATCGCCGTCTGGTAAACGATCTCCGCCAGAACTCTGGCCAACAAATGACAACAATTGTCGATTAGGCCCTGATTGACTTTCTCCTTGCTGCCGCCGGGATAGTAACAGCAGCTAGTGCTGCTATTCCCCAAGCTCCGGCTATAGATCGCCTCGATCCGTGAGCGTATGGGCGTGGCAATGATGTCCAGCAGACGCACCAGCACATCCTTAAAGGTCCACGAGTTGCTCAGGAAATCACTCTTCTCCTGCTGCGTCCGATAGATCATTTGCTCGACCAGAATCGGATACTGATGTGCATCCGTGGAGGAGAGCATGGGCAAACCGGAATTATCGCTGGGACTGATGATGGACTGACGAGCTTCATTGCCCGTGGCACTTAGCAGGGAGAAGGTGGCCCTCAATTTGACGCTGGGCGAGCACAGTCCGGCCAGAATGGCACTTAACAGGCGGGAATGCAAGGCACCACGATCCATCTGGCCCAACAAATCGCACAGGCAGTTCCATTTCAGGGAGGAAGTGGGATAGAAGGCATCAAAGCAGGCCACAAAGCTCAAATGGCACTCGTCGAGAATCTCCAGCACCAATTCGTAGCCTGCAAAGGGGGGAAGGAGGGAAGAGAATGGAGTTTCTCCAGAGCGAACTATATATCCTGGCAACTCACCCTCATCTGTGGCTATGTCCTTGAAGATGTCATCACAAAAGATGACTATGAGGAGGGCTCGCACATTGCCAATGCACTCCGCCAGCTGTATGTTCTCCATGTTGGTCTTGCGCGTTATGGGCGTGGCTCCTCCAGGTGCTCCTCCTACGCCGCCTGCTCCAGCTGCCGCTGCCGCAGAAGCGGAGGTTGAGGGTGCTCCGCCACCACCGCCACTGCCGCCGCTACTGATCATGGCCGGGGCCGCCATCGAAGGCGATGGATCACCAAAGTATTTGGCCATTACAGATGATCGCGGTGGAGCCGAGCCCTTGTCTTTGCTGGCCTTGGCCTGCATTTTGGCCAAAGCAGCGGCCACCACACCACCTCCTCCACCATGGCTACCACCTTTTGAGCCGCCGCTGGAGCAGCTACTACGCTGCGGATATATCTCGTTGGTATACTTGCGCAGCAAACGGAGACAGGACTTGATCACATAGCCGAGATACTGCAACGACTGTTGCAGCTGCAATGGTCGGGATCGGTCGCGTTCCTCGCGCAGCTGCAGCTTAAAACAGTCCCAGGCCCAGCTAAGCAACACCACCAGACTCTCGAAGCACTCCCGGCTCACGCTGTTGGCAAATGCACGCGATATTCGCTGCACAGGATCGGCGTCCATCTGGGCGGGGGTTTGTTTGCAATCCTGCGTCACCAGCCGATACAGAATAGCCGGTATTTGGCCCGAGTTGACATCGGTTCCATTATTCGCCTTCTTGCTGGACTTGAAGGCGAACACCACCTGATCCTCGGTGGTAACCGAGACCTGGCCACACGAACCGCAATCGGAGGAGGGCCCAGCGATTCGGGCCCACACCAAATACCATCGACCGGCCACAGCACTCACCGGTTTGGGCAGCAAAATATGATGCTTGCTCCGGGCACCGCATTCATACGGCACCTCCTTCGTTTCGCTAATGAGAACACCTTCCTTCTCATAGCCACCGCCATCGCCGCCCAAATCGAAAAGTTTCAGCTTGCAGCTATATTCGCCGCGTCCCCCAAACATCCCAAAGCCGCAGATCACAATATCCGTGTCGGCTGAGAACCGAATGGCCTCCACACTGTGTCCCGAATAGCCCCAGCCGCCGCCAAAGTTATCGAAACGACTGACCACCTGATACTCACCGCTCAGTGTCTCAGCGGTTTGTTGGGTCTGCTTGAGTAGCGGCTGATCAAAGCAGCCGGGTATGTTATCCTGGGCGGAGGTGAGAATGTCCAGGCAGGCCAGCAGATTAAGGGAGGCCTGCGAACGGGCCACCCGCGAGTCCACACGATCCGGCAGAGATAGTTCCGGTGAGAGCAGGGATCGATAGTTGGCCGAGTTCTGGAAGGAAAAGGGTATCAAGGTAAAGATAGGGATTAGGGAATCTTCCTTGAGGCATTCCGAATTGTGACTCACCGCATCGCTCTCGTTGATGTCACTGGCCACCACATTGTGGCAGCGCAGCTTGCGGGCAGCTCCATCGAACACCCACAGCACATTGTAGGTGGGATCCATGGCAAAGGCAAGTTGTGGCGGCGATGGCACTGGCTCCACTGGGGATCCCGCTCCCACTCCGACTCCAACTCCCTGTCTGACACCGCGACGCTGGCGCGGACCCGACCCTGAAGCTCCGCCACCAGGTGTACCAGCCGTTGTTGTTCCTGTTGCTGAAACTACGACCGAGGCTGGTGTTGCTGCTGCTATTGTTGCTGTTCCTGTTGCTGCCGGGGAACCCACCTCCGGTGGCTGCTCTTCGAATACCTGATTCCGGCCCTCGTGCATGCTCCGCGACATCTGCTCGTTGATGGGCACTCCTGCGGTTGCCACTGTTCCCGTTAAAGCTGTAAGTAGCGATGTGGTGGAGGAGGAAGTGGCCTTGGCCGGGGATTCAGCAGCCACTGGCGGAGTCCCAACCACATTCACATTTCGGTTGATTTCCGGTTGCGACTGTTCCGGTTGTTGTTGTTGCTGCTGCTGTTGCTGCTGCTGCTGCTGCTGCTGCTGCTGTTGCTGCTGCTGTTGCTGCTGCTGGGACTGCTGTTGCTGCTGCAACATCAGCTGCACAAAGTTGGTCTGTCCACGGTAATGAGCCGTGCAGCTACCATCCCGCCGATTGATGGAGAGCGTGTGAAAGGACAGCGGAATGCTGGGAATGAGCACTGTTTTGGGGAAGGAGAATGAGCAGCGATTAAGTAAAGGCTTCAATTAAGGATCTAACAGTCGGTGGTGACTACTCACATATCGTCTTCTTGTTGGCCACCACATGCATTTTGGGCAGCATTTGTGCCGTGATCAGTGATTCGTCGATTTTAATAAAGGTCTGATCACCATTGGCACCAATCCAGGTCACCTTTTTGCCATAGCTGGGACCCAGGCCACTAAAATGGGGTTAAGTTATAGTTTATATATTATTTTAAGAGATAATAATAATTATTATAGTATAAGTTATTAATTTAATCAAATAAAATGCGTAAGCTGCGAAGGCTTAACCGAATCTCTCTATATAGTGTGTATGTTAAGTTTTTTTATTGGAAGAGCGTCAGCTCAACTGAGAATATTCTAAATAGAAAACCCAAAAAAGGTAAAGAGCGTAAGAAGTATAGCTTAACTGAGAACAATCAGAAATAACAAGATGGGATGTTAGCTGTGAGAAGCACAGGTTTGTATGGGAGCCTTAAAAACTATCGCTTTGAGAAGCAAATGTTTGTATTGGATCCTTGAAAACTATCTATACATTTTGGATAAATATTAAAAGAAATCCCTACAGGAGATACATATACGAGTATAAAACATTTATAAGAAAAAACACAATCAGGGGACTCTTCGGCACTCTTCCAGGAGACTCGTCCGGGACTCTTCTAGGCGATTCTTTCTCAACTTCTTCAGGAGATTTTTCCGCGACTCTTTCAGGAGACTCTTCCCTGACTCTTTAAGGGGACTCCTTCGCGAGTCTTTTAGGAGACTTTTCTGCGATTCTTTTGGGAGACTCTTTCGCGAGTCTTTCAGGAGACTCTTTCGTGACTCTTTAAGGGGACTCCTTTGCAAGCCTTTCAGGAGACTCTTAAACGACTTCTAGGCAAGTTTTTACGCGATTCTTCTTAGCGAATCTTCCGCGAACCAATAATTGTTAGTGAAAGAGCGTAAGAAGCTCAGCTTTACTGAGAAAACTCAAACAAAAATGGAAACGCAGATAAATAAAAGGGAACCAAAACAAAAAACACAACAAATATGAAGTGAAAAAAATTTAAAAACACTAAAAAGAACAAAAATTATGGTAAAAAAGACTCTCCTCTTCTCATTCCTCCTTCAAATCACTTTCCATACTTACAAGACGGCTCCGGGTGAGCAGTTCCACAGGAACTTTTGTCGCTGCGTCAAAATCGGTGCATTAAAATTCGGTATTAACGGAGGCGTTTCCTTGGATCCGCTCGCCTGAACGGTGGCTGGGGATTGACACCGTTCCGGGCCAGGCATACCCACTGGCGCAGCAGCTCCTGTTGCTGGTGGTGAGCCAGCATTTCCTCCGCCATCGGATCCCAAACCCACCGGCGACTCATCATCCTGGGTCGCTGGCTTCTGTATGAAATCGCTGGGCAAGCGTCCCAGTTGTCCCTTCTGATAATTGCCGAATGTATAGACCATGCCCTTGGAGGTTAGCAGCACGGTGTGATTGCTACCGGCGGCCACTTGACTGATGGCCCCCGAGACTTGGACGCGCACTGGACCGCTCACGGGCTGAAGATCACCGCTGCCCAGCTGTCCATATTGATTGCTGCCAAAGGTGTAAACCTCACCGGCCAGGGTCAGCACCACGGTATGATGAAGGCCACATGCCACTTGGACCACTGGCGATGAGCTGGTGAGCTGCAACAGTTGCGGTGCCAGTGGGGCCACTCGCGGTGGATCCTTGTCCAGATCGGTGGGCGTGGCGGCACCACCGCCAGCTGCTCCAGTCTCCAGCTCACCCTTGCGCTCCTTGCGGCGCATGATGAGGGTCTTGGAGCGTTGCTGGCGCTGTTGCACGTCGCTGGGCGGCGGCTTCAGTTCCGTTTTGGCTTCTACAAGGAGAAAGGGATCATTATTAAAGAATATATATTTACAATGGGAAACCCTCCACCCTGACTTACCATCGCTGTCCTGCAGAGCAATGCAGGCGGCACACAATCCACACTTGGAGCACCCAGCATCGCCATGGCCACAGGGACAAACACTGCCCGCCAGGCGGTGTTCCAGCGGCACATTCAGGGCCGATACACAGCTGACATTGTAGCCGGTGCACTCGCGACAGATGACACAGACACGACACTGGCCCTGGACCAGATTGTGATCGTCGTAATCGCACAGCGTGGAGAAGTCCAGCTTGAGGCGTTTGTCCAGCGGCAGAAGGGATGCAAAACAGGCGGCGGCCGTGGAGGATGAGGCAAACGGTGCCACATCCTTCACCGGCTGCAGCTTATTAAATATCCTTCCGCACTGTCCCTTATTGTTTAGCCCAAAGGAGAACAACTGACCCTTGGCATTGAGGGCCACACAATGGGCCTTACCCAGCGCCACCTTGGTCACATGCTGGTCAAGCAATTCACTGACAAAGCCCATGGCATCACAGTGGGCCGTATCCTTGCCGTATATGATCAGTTTTCCCGTTTTGGTGACAAAGGCCGAGGTGCCATTGTTGCAGGCCGCGTGCACCACCACATGACCATCAATTTTGGTCATCTTTTTGGGCTTTACAGCCTTCGGTTGCCTTCGATTCTTGCTGCTATCGCCATCCTCGCCCCTGCGTGCTGTGCCAGCAAAATAGACAGTGCCATCGTCATTCACCAGGAGGGCATGGATGCCATCGTGTCCGACCGCCACATGGACAATATTGGCCGCCTTGGAGATGATCAGTTCGGTGAGCTTCAACGTGGGCGTCCGGCCCACGCACTTGAGTCCCAAAGCCACCGATTTGCCATAGTAGTAGACCCTGCCGTTGCTGGCCCTCACCAGGCCGAACTCCTTGCCACAGGCCATGCCCAGGACATCCACGTCTGCGTCGCGACATGGTGCCGGTAGCTTGGGCTCAAAGCTATTGTGCGCCGATTGGATGCGTTGGATCTGATACTGATTGAGCAGCTCATCCTCGAAGGCGGCATAGCCCAAGGTGCGGAACTTCTTGCGGGCCAGCTGGAGTGGCAGCTCGAAGGGCGGCGGGTCAATGTTGTAGCTGTTGTGGTACAAATTCAGTTTCTTCACCACCAAAGTGTCCTGTTTTCGAAATTTAATTACTAATTAACTTAATTCCTGTTTAAATTTAATTTTAAGAAGTTTATAAACTAAAATTAATCGAAGAAGAAAGTAGAATCGTATAAATATATACCTAAATGCAAGGTTCTTTGGCCATGCCTTTAAAAACATAAAGAGCTTGTTTTAAAACGAATTTAGATAACTCTTAAGTAGAGTATTGTCTATAGAAACTCTTAAAAAACAATCAGAATTCGAATTTTGATATATTTTGACGTGAAATATTGCACAAATTTAGTCTTAATGCACTCCTTTGTATAATTTCTGAATTGTTTGCATTTTTCTCAGATTTTTATATCAAACTTCAGTAAAAACTTTTCAATAACAAGATGAGTAACGACCATACACAGATAAAGCAAGTGCTTAGGTGTGCGTGGAGATCTAGAATGCTTGAGAGAACCCACTCTCTTTCTCTCTCTTCTAACTTTTAAAGGAAATTTAAAAAGAGCAAGCCTCCTCACGGCCCTATGTCGCTGGTCAGTGAATTGCTCTGCTCCCGCTTTGCCTACACATGCAGGCTATCAACATTCGTGCGAATTCCTGCGACTTCCCTCTAGGGAAATCAAAGCACATCAATTGAACCGAATATCCTTAAAACAAACCCTTCTTTTAAAGTCTTAATATCACAACTTACATCGCGATTACTGCAAATGGCATGCAGGGAGTCATCATCGGTGAAGAGAACATAGTTGAGTCCCTCCCGGATGTGGAGCATGCTCAGCGGACTCATCGCTTTGATGGCCAGCGTGTCCAGGCCCACCATTTGCAATTGATCGCCGGCACTCCGTCGACAGGTGCGTCGAAAGTATAGCTGACCCGCGCTATAGCCCAACCAGGCGCTTCTCTCATGACTAAAGTCCTCGTTCTGGGCGTAAACATGTCCCTTGTAGGAGCCACCGAAGCCAGTGCCGATCTTCAACAGAGTTCCCCCATAAAGCAGGTAAACAAAGACGCCGTCGCAGGCCATGGCCGGCGAGGTGACCGGCGAAGCACCCGAACTCAAGGCTGGCAACTTCAAGGGGAACTGAAAAAAGGGGAAAGAGAATTAAAATAAAGATTTCCCTGGCAATCTCTGTGGAAATTACACTTACCTCATCGATCAGCGAGTTGTGCGGCACACCGTGGCTATGAAAATCCGGTCGGGTGGGCTTATTGAGGGCCGCACTGACCACCGTATGCTGCAGCGTGGCCAGGACAACGGGCAGCTGGACAATTTGGGCCGAAAGCTGGCGCGGCGTCATCAGCATGGCGGCAATGGCCTTCAGCATCTTGCCAGTGTCGCCGCGGGCAATGCACAAGCCCAGGAGGGCGGCACAGGCCATGGCCGACCAATTGGCCTCCGCTCCGGTGGCCGAATTAAGGGCCGCCGGCATGGTGGCCAGGTCCAAGAGCAGATCGTACAACGGATTGATCAGCTCCTCGGGCTCAAACTTAAAGCTTTCCGGCTGCTGGCCCTGGATGACGTCCAGCAGGGCCTTCAGCGCCTTGGTGCACAGCAACGGATGCACATGGCGGGCATCGGCTATCAGCTCAAAGAGACTCCTCAGGCCGGCGCCCACAATAAGAGGCACAGTGGCATAGACGGGCTCCCGTTCGGTGGGCTCCTCGGTATCCGAATCTGCATCACTGTTGGCGCTATCACGTCGCGCCCGCTTCTCGGCCGGCAGTCCGGGACCGCCGACCACAACGGGTACGGGTGCTGGTCCGCCGATGCCGCCGCCACCACCGCCAATCATAGCCCTGTCGCCGGCAGCACCGCCACCGCCCGGTATCTGGCCAGCTGCACCGGCCATGGCCAACTGGGCGTGACAGGAGCAGTCCAGAATGTTGCTAATCATACAGCTGTGGGCGCACATCATGCAGCAGGATGTGCTCAACGGTGTGTTCCATTTCTTTGATCCACCATGTCCCGCCGACGGTCCTCCCCCCTCCTGGAACAGAGCGTAACGGGTCTCCGCCTCGAGAACGGTCGATCGGATGGCCGAGAAGACGGCAAATTTGGATGCATTCGGATCGAGTTCGATGTGCGCCACTGGGAACGAGGGCAGGATTAACATTTGCTCCTTGACCAGCGGCGGATCCAGGGGATTCAGCAGTCCACCTGCCCCCACATTTCCCTCGAGAACCGCAGCGGCAGCAGCGGCGGCCATGGCAGCCGCGGACTTGTCCTTCCGACTTTTACGCTTCGTAAGCACCTTGCGCTCCTGTTGCATTTTTCTGAAAGAAATCAAGATATAAAGGACATGGTGAAAATTATGTTTTGAAATTATTCAATTGAATGGAAATATGTATGGGAAAATTGGAAAAATTGGGAATATAATGTAAAATATGTATATGTTCGAGGTGGCCAAATAATTTCCTAATGCGTCGTAGCTTTTGCAATATAATAAAGGTTTTATTATTATTTTTAATTAATTTAATCATTAATACACTCATACAACAAATAATATTAAAATTTCTCTTATATAAATAATATTAAAATTAAGGTAATTTCTTTTTCAAAAATGTTCAAGATATCTGGCAACTTTTGGCGCCCAACGTTGGGCGATTTTGACATTTTTCAACTATTTACTATTTATCTAAAGTTTAACTACAAATTTTAATAAAGAATTTACAAATTTCATAGAAAAGGTCAAGTCTGAGCTAAAAATAATTAGTTACAACCACGCATAAACATAAAAATGTGTACCTTTTGAACTGGAAAGCACTACAAAAAATACTGTATCCTTTTTACCTTTATTCCACTTGTAACTTAATTAAACCGAAGTTTTGTCTCTTTTTTTTTAAATGTATTTTGTACTTTTAGGCTTAAATGCATCACTATAACTCTTTCATATGAATAATACCAATAAATATATATTTTTATTGTATTTTAATAGATTAAATTAAGTACACAAGCCTACAATTAATGTGGGAAGGAAGCGACCGCTGTTAACTGAAAGTCCCTCGGCCAAAATAAACATATATACATATATAAATATATATACATTTGTTAGACACGAAAAGCAACTGGTATTTGTAAACACACTTTGATTAACTTAAGCACGAGTCGAGTTTACATTAAAAAACTTGTTGAAAACCGAATGAAAAAGGACACTAAGGACGAACTATAGGTCACAAATCAAAAACTTATATCAGCTAACTGAAGAAGCAAACAAGCTTAATGTGTCGAGGACCTGGACAAATATAGTTCCCCTCTATTTTTTTTTCTTTTGCTTTTTGCATATACGAAGCTTTTTTGCTTTTTAGTGGCTGTTATCACAGCGCCAGGAAGCTTTGAGGCACAACAAGAACAACTACGTGGGATGCTGCAGCTATTTTGACCACAGCAAGTTGCACATATTGGCCAATAAGGTGCAAGCTTTGAGGTGTATGTATGTACCTCTCATACCTCTCATATCCCAACGACAATAACTCAAAACTTTTCCTCTTTGAAGCTATAGCAGACAGGTGGTTGGTTAAAGTGCGTCTTACATTTTTATTTTTATTGAAACAGCAGTTCGGTTCGTCAGAATTATATTTAAATATTATATATATTGTGAGATATCAAAAAAATTAACAGAAAATAAAAAGTTCTACAAGAAATAAAAGTGAAATTCGATGCGGTTTTATATATTTATATCCTTAATGCTCTGGTAAGTAGCTGTGTTTCACAATAAACTTTCTAAATAATTAAAACTAGAAAAGAAAACATCAAAATATATGGAAAATACGGCGAAATTAATGTATGTATATGAATTATGTATGTATCAGTGGTATGACCTTGATTTAGGGTGACGCGTCAAAGCCGAATCAGATGAATATCCTGCGTCAATGCACTTGGAAAAATATTTAATAGAAACGCATAAACAAATACAAACTTTTTGTTCAAAAACAGATTTTACAATACCAAAACAGAGCCTTAGCTTATGGCTTATATAATATATTTTGTATAGGAAATATGAAGGGTTAAAAACTCCTTTCTTTTGCTTAATTCTTTAGTGACTTTAGTGGAATTTAGAGAATTAGTAACCTTCCGACTAGCACGAGATACACCTTCACTGTTTGTCCGACTACTGGTTAACCTATTTGCCGGATCGACTTGAAACTATTTGCAAGTTTTCATTAGTAATTACAGCCTTAAACATTAAATAGACGTCAATTGCAACTGGGAAGGTCAGGTGATTTTCTTTGATTCTCTATATCTGACGTGGCCCATAAGTTTTGTACCAACTTTTTAGTTCAAGGATGAAGGAATCGATTGTTGTTAATATTTGATTTACTAATAAACATTCTTAATATTATAATATTATTTATATCTTGAAAGCTAGAATGATATATCCAAATTAAAGCGCGTTTTCAAGGCATTACATTTTTATTGTTCCCCGAAAATATACTTTTAAGACGTTTAAAAACATGCTAACGAAATTTAATGAACAGTTTTATTTAGTTAAAAAAAATATATAAAAATCTCACACTTATATTTTAAAACAAAAACAAATAAAATAATTTCAATTTATGTTTATTTTATTCACAAACAAAGAAAATGCACCAGAAACAGGTAATTTCTCAATTCAATAAATTAGGGCCTACCCCCTTAACCCACTGACGTCCCCATCCCCCACCTGGCCGTTAGTGGGTTAATGCAGGTCGCGGCGACAATCGGTATTCGGCAGTCCAATCAGCTGATGCGCTCAGCTGTTCGTCCCCGCTAAGGGCTGGCCACTTCCGCCCGTTGCAACCCCCAAAATCCTATGCTTCACCATCTAAGGAGAGCGAGTGTGTGTGTGTGTGTGTGTGTGTATGGATGTGTGTGAGTGCGGCTTGGGGGTTGAAGACCCAGATTGGAAGCCGAGTGCAGCGATCGATTTTTCCACCCTGTGTCGACTGCGGCGGGGATGTGGAATATGGGTGGAGGAAGGAGGTAGAAGGATGTGGGATGTGCGGCAGCCGCGGTGAGCGGGATGCTCCGCTGGCGGGGCTTACCTGCGCGTGTTGTTCGTGTACAGCTCGTAGAAGTGGTCGCCATACTTTAGCGGATTTAGTAGGCCCACCATTTTGGGACGATCTCCTCGCGAATCCAGTGCTCCAATCGATATTTTCTATATATTTCTACACAAACTCCTTTCTCTCGCCCTCTCTCTCTCTCTTTCTTTTAGTTACACTCTCTACGGTCGTCTACTCGCTGCTACCTTTGTACCGTTAGAACGTTTGCTTTGGCTAAATTTATTGCACAGCAGTTGCGAACTGAATTACTAACTATAAATTAACTATTTGCATGGACTGCATTGCACTTCACATGTTTTTACCGTCTTCGTCTTTGGTTTTTTGCCAATTTGCAGCGCCATTTGCCGTTTTTGTCTTGTCTCCACTCACTTCGCGACACAAAAAAAAAACGTACCGAACGAAAACGAAAACGAAACGGCAACGGTAAAATGAGAGAGCGAGAGGCTCTGCTTCTTGCCGCTTCCTGCGAACGGCACAGCTGTCTCCTGACGTCCGCCAGTGTTGTTAAATGCAGGGCTGGTGGCAAAGGTTCTTTTTTATTTTACACAATTGGAAAGTGTTAAGCAAAAAGGGAGGGAAAACGGAAACTTCAATAACAACTTTCCATTATTTAAATTTTATTTATTTATAGAGAGCTGGGACAAAATAAAATAATTAAGACATTGTATGAGTACATTAAAAAAAATCAATATATTTAAACGACAGTTTTCGAAAATATAATAGGAGAAAGGATTTAAATTGAAAAACCGTTAAGTAAGTGGTATATTGATAAACAATAGTTATTCCGCCAATCAGCTGACTTACACAGTGCTGAAAAAGATTTAAAGTGCCCAGTTGACAGCCCCGCGCGGCATCTGTCAAGAACAGAAGAAAAAAAATACCTTGCATTTAAAAAATTTAACTGCTGTACAATCCAATCGTTTATTGCTAATACTAATAATACAACAATTAATTTATATTAGAAATCGACTAGTTTTATTAATTTAAAATAAACTAATTTGTTGACAATATCGGTGTTGGAAATTGACATCAAAGTATCGCCTTGTTTCAAAACGTCGATAGTATCGATACTGACATCGATGTTTTTGTAGCTCACAGCTGTGCCGCAACAGCAGAAATCGAGGAGAAACATTTTACGTAATTTAACTGTGCGATTTACCTGATCCTGCCAGCCCACTAACCGCTCTGTTCCGCCCACCCGCAGGATGGGCAACGCTCTGAACCACTACATGAAGCCCGATGTGGTGCCCGGCCCCGATGTGGTGACCACCTTCGATCCAATGCTTGGCTTTGAGTCGCGCAAGGAGCGTGTGATGATCGCCACCCAGGAGGAGATGGAGTCCGCCAAGCTGCCGCTGGATGCCCGCGACTACTGTGCGCACCTGGCCATCGCCTATCAGGCGTGCCGCACCGACAAGTTCCCCTTCGTCTACAAGTGCGCCCACCAGAAGCATGAGTATCTCACCTGCGAGTACGAGGACTATGTGCTGCGCATGAAGGAGTTCGAGCGTGAGCGTCGTCTGTTGGAGCGTCAGAAGCGCCTGAACAAGGCCGGCTAGACTTGGACGAGGTCCGCCTGCCGCTGCTCCTGCTTCGACTCCTCTTCCTCGCTTCACACACACAGATACACAACCATCTGGCAGCAGAAGCCACTGCCGACGCCGCCGCCGCCTGTTGCAAGCTTACTTTCCAGTGGAAATAAACACCAAGCTAGGAATAATGCGGATCTGCTTACCTTTTTTTTTTTTTGTCTAAAAATTAGTGGAAATTAAACGATTGAAAACAACAAAAGAAGTGCATCTTGGCGAGGAGTCCTTGTGGAGAGCGATTAACATTGGATTAAAGAGGCGTACATATTTAGTGTTTAGTCAACAAAAAAAAACCATGTTTCCAATGGAAACATACACAAATTAAACTATTGAAACTGTTTAAAGGCTGTCTGAATTGTTGGAAATCACACAAAAGAGAGCTACAAGTAGTAAGGGGAATTCAAACAATTAAAATGTAGTCAAAAAAGGATGTTCTGGTCATAAGAATTAATACTTTTAACTAGAAACTAGCTGGAGGAGTTGAAAAATAAGCTCAGGCTCCAACTCTTTGTTTTCAGCAACAGAAAGCTGCCAAGGACTTAAGTTCAGCTGGTAGTTAGCTGAAACTTATTAAATAAACCTTTTTAAAACTTAAAAATTCATATTTTTTGCCTAATTCAATTAGCTGCCAAAGCATCTTGTTTATATCTGTGGAAATCGGAAAGGGAAGTCTAGTTTCTAATGCACTTTCCATGTTTGAAGCTGGCAAACATAAATAATTACTTAAAGCTAAGTTTTTCTATCGGGAAAATGGAACAAAGGCAGTCTCAAGTGTTTAGTTGGGACCAAAGATAAAGATGAGAGCTCAAGGCAGCTCAAGAAGTGTAGATACAAATAAGAACAAGCATCAAATAAATGAAAATAAATTAATTATACAATTGTAAAGCATGTAGATGGGTCTGAAATATCAAGTTCTTTAGCATTAACTTAAAATCCCAACAAGACAAAGAGTTACAAACCTTTAAGAACCATAAAACATCCCCTAATCAAACTGAAAATATTATATATAAAAAACACGCTTATTTCAATGATTACCAACGTTAAATTTAATATCAAACTCAACTACTGGCTTAATAATACAATTGCTTTCGTTTAACAATGCCTGCACACGCACACACACCGCACACACACACACACACCGCACTCCCGCACACACACACACCCGCATATTTAAATATATACTTTATAAACTTAATTAATATATAGAAACTAATGCACTACAAATGATGATGGCAAGCTGAATGATAATTACACTCTAACTACATAGCTGGCTTCCTGGCAACGTAAATGCACATCTTTGGTAGAGGCTGCTCCTTCTCCTGCTTCCATCAAATCCCCAGCTTCCGCCACAAATGATGCATCCGTCCCGTGGTCGCAAAGATGCTGCGCAACATCAAGACCTGTATGAGACCGACACCGATCATGGCGCTAATTTGCAGCATGGACCATTGATTGACCTTCTGGAAATTGGATTCGGCCAAATTGCGATCGCGCGCCTCGTGCGAACGCAGGACATCCTGCAGTTGGCGCGCCTTGTTTAGCTGCAAACGGATGCGACCGATAAAGTCCATGATGTCCTGCACCTTCATGTCGTAGTACTCGTCCCGCGACAGACCCGTCAAATCGTCAACTTCATGCCACTGTGTGTCGCCCTGCAGCTCATCACCCTCACGCTCCACGATCAGCTCGAAGAAGACCGTCTTTCGGTTGAACAGGCTGAAGCTGTTGTCGAAACAGAAACGATAATCACCCTCCTTGGTGACCTCGTGCCGATGGATGTTCTCCGGCTTTTTGAAATCCTTCACCACCACCAGACCGATGGGATCCAGCAGAGTGAAGCTGATGTCCAGGTCACCGTGGCCGCCATCGATCACCTGATACTCAAAATCAATGGTTTCGCCATCGCGCACGGTGTGATACAAGCACTCCTGCCGACCGGCATCCACATAGACGGTCATCTCCTTGTCATAGGCCTGGGCTAGCATCACCATGATGCCCAGCACTATCAACAGGACCTGCAGACGCATGATGAACGCGCAAACACACACACCTTAGCTGGGGGGAGCGAAAGCACGTATTTGCTAGTGAGTAATGCCGGCTAATAATAGCGCTCCTTTATCTAGCAGCGTTTGTTGTTCTTAGTTATATACAGAGATGAGAAAACTCTGTGAAGAGGTATCGGTTGAATGGCAACATCGATGCTTTGCCAGCTCTATATTAGTGTGACTGTCCATGGAGCGATATTAAATACATCAATCTAATTACAAGCTGTCATACTGTGGCTATCGATACAAAATGCCAAATAACGATTAATCGTGTGCTGGGGCTGCCAGATCGGAAGAAATTGGTCATGTTCCGCTAGATGGCGCTATGGGATTTAAAAAATATTTCTGTGAAATGGATTTAATGTGTAAAAGTTTGTTTTTAAATATTTTTGAATATTTGCTGAAGGAGTGTTGGGTAGAGTTAATTAAAAAATTTACAATATAAATAAATAAACCCTTTAATAACAAATATAACAAAGAAATATATAACACAGCGAGTGCATTCAACTGGCCTTGTCCCGATATCAAGTCTGACCCACTGGGCGTGACATTCGAGCCCACGGCCTCGCCTTGATTCTATTTTTCCCTCATTTTTCGGCTTACATTTTCCCTATTTTCGTACATTTGCTGGCTTTTTTGTTTTTTGCCCTTATTTGGCAGTTTATATATGTATATATGTTTGTACCTATGCCTGTGCCATTATCTATTAGAAAACAAGTGCCATAAAAACAAGCAATTGGGTAATTAATGAAATACGTGAGTCTGCAACGATCACAAACTGATTGAACATGCCTGAAAAATGTTCAAAAATGATCTAAAAATGTTTAAAAAACCGATTTTATTAACCTTTGACCTTGAATTAATTAAGATTCCGAAGTAATGGATGAGTGATTTGAACAACAAAATTTGCAAAGAATCAACTCTTAATGTTCCATTTAACCAAGTCATGCAGTCCAGTGTTATTAAGCCATGTGTAAATAATACAAAACGCATTTTCAAGTGTAATGATTTCCGATCATATATCGCCATCACATGCAACCAATATATATATTTTTTTTGTTGTATTTTTCAGGGCTTAAGCACATATAAAATCCCCTTCTTTTAAAGCCATCTGAACGTCTTATCAATATCAAAATTATATTTATCATCATTACCGTTATTAGGTTCATTTCCTTTTTTCTTTTCAGCGATATTACGTAATCACAGCGACAATCTTATCGAAGAAACTGGTAACGAAATGGAACCGAATCGCTATTATTATCATTACCGTTAGCCAGATTAGATTAACAACCGGTGTGTGTTCTGTTTCTGGGCCCAGTGGTCCCATATTTTTTTTGCAACAACTATTCGTCTTATATAGCCCCACTATCATCTGATCGTTGAGAGGTGATTTTGGGTGATTTTATTGGTGGGGTCCCATAACGTCTTAAGTACTTGAGGTGCCCCGCCCAAATTGGTTAAATTACGAAAATCCAATTCAAATTGAAAGAATTATGTGATGTTTTTTACCTTTTACCAGAGCAACCCGAATACACGGTATAAATTATTTTATTTAATAATTTAAGAAGACAAATATTCGATAGACTACAAAAGACAACCGATAGGTCATTTGAAAATCATTATTGTGCGTCAGTTTGGGGCCTACGTCATTTAATAACGGGAATTATCGCAACTTTTGACGCAGGTGGGTAACGGATAAGATAAATACATACCCGTAGGTACATACGCCTCTATGGCACTCACTTAGTATCGTAAAAGGTTGGAAATATTAAACAGGAGAAGATACGATTTGCCGCCTTTCATTTATCATCTGTAAAAAGTGTTGTCATCACCCACTGCCAGACAATTGGCATAATAGTTCAGATATGATATATACATATATATATATACATATATGTATGTACATATATGTACATACTTTTCCTATCGCCGCTCATTTTCACCTATCGATCATTAGGGGCCATGCCATACATAAATGTCAGCGCTGATTGACTGCCGGAATAGAACCTCAGGGCCTTGAGAGATCCATTGCCGATATGGAACAAAGATACATATGTAGTTCGACACGAAAATTACATGAAATTGGAATTGAAAAGAGGAAGAACGGGCGAAGTAAGCACCAATATTTGGAAATACAAATCGGGGGGCCTTGAAAACTAGCCCCGATAAGTGGGGTTAACCTTACAAATGAAAAATTACAGGCCAGCGAGATTATCAGAACTGCAGGCCTTAGGGAAATAGAGTAACTATCTCGGGAAAATTACAGAAAAATTTAAAGAGTGTCTTAGGAATATTATATATTATAGATATTAACACGATTATATATGTAAATAAATGTGTAAAAATAATATAAAATAGAGTGCATACTGTAGATGTGTCCTAGGAATGTGCTAGAAGCGCTTATTTAAGCGCTTTAACCTTCAAGATGGGTGGCATTGGAGGTTCGGGTCGGGTCAAGCGGGGTTACCGTTATAGATACATATACATATATGTATGTATATATATATACATTTCTTGAGAGCAAGAAACCGAGAGAGAGGTGAAAAAAGGACGAAAGAGTGAGAGCGGCCGGCAAAAAGGAACACATGTGAATATTTGCACGTGCTGCGGGTGAGAGCAGCGCATGCGTTTTACCGTTATGCCATCACCCTCCTCTCTGCATTCGGGGTAAGTTTTCCCCTGAAAATGCGGCGAATTCCCGTTAAATGGAAATGTGTAAACCACCACCACCACCTAATCTAATACACCACACCTATCCGCCCCCGGTTCCCACCTCTCATTTCCACCAAACAGATGCACTAACGAGGAGAGATAGAGAGAGAGAGCGAGAGCGAGAGCGAGAGAGAAAGGTACGAATAGAGAGATGGAGAAAGCCGGGCGAAGAGTAATTGGCAAATAAAAACAGCTGCAGTTGATGTTACTGATAAGGATATTAAGCCGTTATACGCGTGTAACTGTCCGAATTAACCTTTTGAACTCTGACATTGCAGTCATTTTGAGCTCGGCAGAATTGGTTATAATAATCTTAAAAGCTATAGTACTTTGTAAGAAAGTATGTTGCATTATGTTAAGCTGATCTTTAACTTGTATATTTTTATTAGTTTGTGGAAATTCTAGAAAAGAGTCTATTCATATTCGAAATCGTATTTTATTATTTTTAATAATAAAATATCTCATATCTAAGATCAAAAGTGTATTTATTGTTTTGATAAAATTCTTTTAAAATTTTTTTAAAGATAAATGAAGTTTTTTTTAATATAAAATCCCGTCTGTATACCGTTTGCCTTACAAGTTCTATTTATTTTGTTTCTGTCTCGTTTCGAGGGGAAAAAAAAGTGAAAACCCATTTCTGGCTCAATGTTTTGTGTCTAAAAAAGGGCATGGAAATTCGTCGGGCCAAAAAAAGCATAGAAATGCGGGAAAAAACGCAAAGCGCAGAAGCAAATGTACATATGCATGTATGTGTGTATGAATGTGTGTATGCTTGTAATGCACATTATGTACGCATCGAAATACACAGCTGATACAGCATACATATGTAAGTGGCTACATACATATGTAAGATGCAAACGTATACATACATATGTACGCATGCAATGATCTCCATAAAACCCGGCATTTTCTTGCCATTTTTGAAAGGAAGAATGTTGCCACCACTTGAAAGAGAAATTCAAAAACATAGGAATAAATCAGTATGTGAAGTGCATTGCATCCTTATGCGCCCAACAATAAATCACATGGCGACACACACACACGCATTTTGGCCACACACCTTTAACCTCCCATTTCCACTTCCCGTTTTTCCAATGAGCCATAAAAATGCTTGCAATCGATCACTTTGCATTAGACAAATCAATGCGTGCAAATGAGTTGTGGTGGTGTGCTGAGAGGGGTGAAGGGGGCGGGGTGTTACAGAGAGCGGCTTGCATGCAGCAGCATAAACCACTGAGAGCGGCCCCACAAAGAGCGAATGAGAGAGGAGCAGCTTTTTTTTCTTTTTTTTTTTGGTGCTGTGTCTGATGCGTATAACCATATTTGGCATTGCATTTGCCAACTGCAGTATATGCTGCTGCTGCTCTCTCACTATCTTTTTTTCTTCGTCTTCTCCTTCTTGTTCGTCGCTGCACCGTGGTAGGAAATGGAGAGCGAACGAGAGTGGGCGCATGCGCATAGGCTGCGCTTTACTAACGGCGCTCGCTCTCTCCTTGCTCTTGCCCGGCACTGCAGACCGGAAAAAATGGTTGGAGCGAGCGAGAAGGGGGCGACCAGAATGAAATAATAAAAATAAATTTGAACTTGAACTTCCCGCACACCCGTCTCGGCGATATTACGTGTGTGTGCGTGTGTGTGTTAAGTCGACGCCGCCGCCCCAAAAAAATAAAAAGAACAAAATAAAAGAGAAACAAAACCGGCGACACATGTACACACCCAACTACAGAGCAACATCCCTAAATGGCACTCTCTTTAACTATAACCAAATTACGGTTAGAACATGTTTTCTTTTAACATTTTACTTTGATATGTAAATATATTTCTCTTGAAATAATTAATTTAAATAGTTGCTTCCCAGGTCGTTTTGTTGAATAATTACTGTATCTGTAACTGCTCCCTTCCATTCCTACTTGGGCTGCTTCCTCTTCTCCTTCAACTTGTCATCCTCATTTGGCCTTAGGACGGTCCGTTTTGGAGACTTTATTTCGCATGTGTATGTATGTATATGTTACATACATTTATTTGTATATTTATCTTTTTATATCGTTATATACCGAATCGATTATGAGACATCGTCTCTCCCAGCTAAGGTCCTCCCAGTGGCGATGCCATTTGAATAATAACGACTCTTGATCGCCAGCGAGTATAAAATAATTCATCGTTTCATTTTCAACTCCATTTGGTTACCTTTTCCTTTTTATTTCTGTTTGTCTGCCTCTTCGGCGTTCTGCGCTGTGATCGGCATTCGTAATCGACCTCCGTTTCCGTTCGAGTGACTGATCAAGTGTATCTGTGTGTGTGAAGTGGAGAATGGTATGGAGAATTGATGTTTCCATGGAGATGAGTTTTCTCCAAACATGAGTCTTCCATTCCACATCCATATCCGTAACGGAAATACATACTGAATATAAACAGAAAAGTTTATAATAAAAGATATAAGCCACTTTGCCTTACAAATATGAATTTAGATTTAGATTTACTAAATAAAATAAATCCATATGATCATAAGAACAGCTAACGTTAAATGGTTTCAGGAATTAAATAAATACTGGAAAAAATACTGTAAAGAATACTGTTATAAAAAGTACTGACACACTGATAATACCGATCCCCTCAATGAGATCTCATAAATTACATTTGTAGGATTTCTTATTTATTATTACATTTATTTACATTTATCCAGAGAAATGCGTCGCATTCTATGCATATTATACACACCTGAGTTCCCTCACAAGGTTGCTCTAGATCAAAATACACCTGTGTCGGTGTTTCAAGGGAACATTTTTTTGTTTTACAGTTAGAAATCGAGCGATATTGCCAACGCCGGGCTCTCTGATTATTATTGTGTTGTTGGTTTTTGTGCTTGCCGCATTCACTGATAAGTTTTCAGGTGAAAACAGGTGAACAAAAAAAAAACGGATACGTGTAATCACAAAAGTAGTTACCTTGATACACAGAAGCACCTGACAATCTCTCATAAGCGGCGAAAGATAGATGGGTGTGTGTGTAGGTGTATCCATTAGCTGTTCCCTTTTTGAAATCGAGTGCAAACCCCATCCAATTTTTTAGAAAAATATACATTTTCTGTTTATTTGTAACATTTTTAAAAAGAATTATATAATAATACAAACT
>JAEIIG010003592.1:0-15768 GCA_018904695.1 Drosophila parvula
AAACTTACATTTAATTTTATTTAAATCTTTTTAACTATTTTTTTAATTTGTGCATCTTCTGCCTCTTGATTTGTACATTAATGTTAGGTAAAAACACAAATTTGTATTTATTTTATTTCCAGCGCTCCTTCAACAGCTGTTCAATCAGTGCTGCCCATTAAAATTCACATTCGATAGCACTTGTTGCCCTATCGGTATTTTTCGGAAACCTTTACAGGCATTCCTGGTTTTCCGACAAGTTGGCAGCCCTCTTCTGATTCAGTGTGTTTTGTTTTTGATGCGTTGCGAAGTGATTATCTTTTCGTTTTTTTAAAGGTAAATGAATGCCAAGGCACATTCTAAAGTGCTATTCATAAACTTCAGATGCACGGCCATAAGCCAACAACAAGAGATTTCAGTTTGTTCAAAGTTAAAACGGTTTAATTCGCGCGCAAAGTTTTCGAGAGTTCCCAAGCCCAGCTTGACACACCCAAAATAACAAATTAAGCAAACACGCCCTGCCCGATGAATGAAAAATAGAAAATATTGCTTCTCTTGGCTAATTTTGTTGTTAACCCGCAGTTATTTATTTGATCCTGGTAGGATCACCTAAACTTACCGCCGCGTGACGTCACTTGCAAGGCTTCAAGATGAATTACGGCAGGAAAACGCCCTCCACATATCGCTCGAATCCGTCGGTTTATTCCCATGCCACGGGAAGGTAAGTCCTTGAACAATATAATAATCAGATCCTTTAACTGGTGCTATATCCTTTTTAGATCCTCGACAAACCTGCACTCAAAGATGTCCCGGTCCACGCGATCTGTAAGGATTCCTTGGTACCAACGACCGCTGCTTAAGAACAACCAGTATATCGACATACAAAAGGGCGCCATGCTCATCGGACTGTTTGCCATTGTAATTAATTTATAGAAGAATCCTTTTTGGCGGTTAAATGTACTTAAAATTAAAATCTAACTCTTTTAGTTTCTCTCACTGTTCACCATTGCCACGAGCATCTTCGACATCTATTGCTATTCGATGGCTGCGCCAGGATCTAGGCATTATGGCTACTATATTATCTCGTACGAGTTTGTCTACGTGGGCAACAAGCATGGTAAGGGTGGGACTAGGGGTAACATAAATTAATCCCTGGGTATAGGAGCTTATAAAGCTTATAGTCTTTCTTTAACATTAATTAAGTAAAAACTGTTCAAAGTTTTAGGAGATTTTCTGGTTTTTTTGTTACTTTTGAACATTTGGTCACTCGTTTTCTAATATAATATATTTTATAAACTTTAAAACACAACTTTTCTTAAGTATTTTATAGAAAACTTCCTAGGAAACTTGAACAGAATCCTTGTGCTATGAAAATGATCTTTATTTTAATCTTCTTTATTTTCATTCCAGTTCGCAACATGCTGATTGTCTTTGCTCTGTTCTCGCTAATCATGGCACTAATCAATTTTGTGACCAGCGTCCTGCTCTGCGTGGCTCTGCGCAAGGTAAGTTGGATTTCAGGATATAAAATATATTAAACATAGTATAAGCATGCGATTCATTTACATTTCTCATTGCCCCGAAAGCAAGAAAAACTGGGAGCACAGAAACGCTTACTGAGCAAAAGGGTAACACAAATGCATCCCCGCACCCATGATAACCAAGAAATTAGCACTAAAATCAACTAAAATTGGCTCCAGTCTCTCTGCTACTTAATTCGTATACTAATCTTATAATATATCATCTTTAGGAATACGAGAAGAAGGTTATGCCCTGGCTGTGGACCTTTGCCGTTTTCACTGTATGGCGTGCCTTGGCGCTGATCTTCTTTGCCATTGTAAACGATCTGTATTTTGCGTACAACGTGATCATGGTGCTGCTGTGGAGCGTATTCTGTCTGGTGTCCATTTATGGCTGGGCCGTGGTGTACTCGCTCTTCCTGGAGCTGGTGGATCTCACCAAACTGGAGGATCTGGCCCATTTGCGCGTACGTTTATCGAGCTAATGTCTAAGAGAGCTAAATAATTGATGGACTTTCCTTACAGATGGGCACAATGGCCTCGCTGCACGCCTCAACGGCTAATTCCCTGGCTGGCTCGCGGCCAACCACTCCTCACAGCACTGTTTCTACGATGCCCGTGGGTTAATTAAGAGTATTTTACTGACAAATTGAAGCTCACAACGAAAAAACAGCACACAAAAACTGAATGTCCTCAGCAGCAGCACAAGATAACCCCCAAGGCCTTATCGAACTACACAAACACATTTCTTAAACTATATTTTGTACATTCCATCCACCATTTGAGTGCCTTAGAGAAAACCAATCTCGAATACCACAAATTTTATACACGAATCTGCGTAATTTAGTTGTAAGTCAGTCGCGCATTCCGTCCAATCGTCGTATGTCTTTTTTTTAAACATACATATGTATGTAATACTGTTGAAGAATCTCTGCCTGTCAGCATATCGTGTTTTTTTATATGCAGAATATATATACACCATATATGTAGATGTACAATCCGAATTGTAGCCTATGTATCTAAAATAATAAGCGACAAAGCAATATGCAAAATACAAAAAAACCCAAAAATACACATTTAAGTCTAATGACATTTCTCGTGGGACCATTTTCCGGGCGTTAACCACAAAAACGCCCACAGGGGACAACCATTTATCTTGGTCCGTCGAAGCAAAACTCTTCATGTTTGGGAAATTCAGGGTTTCCATTAGGGTTTTCAGCTGTTCAAGGAAGAGTTGATAAGGTTTAAAAGGCTTTTCTTGATTTCTGTGCTGATATTTGTGTGTACATTGCTAATTCGAAACCAGAAACTTAGATATTCAAATGATTTACTTCCTCGTTTTGTTTATAGTTTCATTAATAATAAATTTGAGTAGCATGTTATGTGTTTCCATTTTGTGAAATTATTAGGATTGCAGCCAGTCATTTAGCTTTGATTTATTAGCTCAATAACCACTGGCACACATTAAAATGTGCATTATAAAAAATGTTTCAGTTTTAGATTTCCATAAATCGTTCTTTGATAAGAAAAATAATAATAAAAAAAAACCCAAGCCATTTACGTTTTTATATTCGATTGCGTTTTCTAATGGTTCCATTCGTTATAATTAATTATTTTCTGGGAAAGCAATCCAAATCAAGATTAAATCAGAACAGAAATTCATAATTAAATTGTTTAAATTGTATAAATAGTGGCAAAGAACATAATTTATAATTTACAAATAAGCTACAAACATAAACAAATTTTATAGGAACTTAGGAAATTTCTCAAGCTGGAAACCCACTTCCGACTTCCTTCCAATTCCAGGATAATGACATTTTTATGTTCCAAATCCGTACAAGTGCCAATTGAAAGGGGATTGGGGATTTCACTTTGCATCTGGAATTCCCTGAGAGAAGTATCAGTCTTTGAAATACAATTGCTGGACTTGTGTGTGCGTTTGCACTGTTCAAAGTCAGCGCTCTGGTCATTAACACCCAAAATTATTAGCCCCAGCCCCAGTTCCAGTCCCCAGCACACACACACACCGCAAAGTGGGGCATTTCAAGTACACAGCAAGAGCCAAGGCACAAACACAAACAGTCGCCGTGGGATGTGTGGAGGCCAAACAAAGTTCAATCAACTGTTTTTGTTAATCACTCCTTGGATGACGACAACTCTGGTGATTTCGTAGTGCCTCCCGCAGGAGGAGGGATGGTTTCGATGGCTCCCCCCCTGGTGGTGGTTGACCTACCCTTTCCCATCGAAAAATGTTCGTATCTGTGATACTTTCTTGGTTTGTTAGATTCTGATTTCCTCTAGCGGAGCATTCACATCCAAGTGGGGTTATTTGGAGCAATTGCAATCGGCATTTAGCTGGAAAACGAACTACGTCATCGAGTGGCGTTTCTTTTGTGGTCTTCTTCGGTTCTTTGACAGAGCTGATATCTTTCATAGCTCTTTATGAGACTTTTTAAGTTGGATTACAATAAAAAATATCCTTAATCCATATTTCTGACTGTAGGTTTTAAAGAATTAATCAATTATTTTACTTATTTCTTAATTACTTTTCTACAAGGGGAGTTAAGGATGCCAAAATCGAAATATTTAGGTTCCATAAAGGTAGTGTAGTCCCATAAATATACACATGGATGTGTATTTATGCTAAAAAGTTAAAGAAAATAAATTGTTTTAATTTATTTATTTTTAAAGACTATTAGAAATATATATTTTTATTTAATTATTTCCTTAATAGAAAGTTTGTAATTGGCATAAAGGCTTCTTACCCTATGTAATCAATTTTTATAAATGTATTTTAATATATTTGAAGGAAAATCAACCATTCATATCGATTTAATAACTTTTACAATTAAAAACATATAAAACTTCGTTTATTTTTCACATCTTTATGTACCATAATTTACAAATAATATAAATAATAATTAAAATAATGTAATGGGTAATATTTTAACAGTTATTTAAATCCACAGAAATGGCTTTGTCAACCCTGACAGCGAGTGTGCGCTGCATGCAGTGCTTTCAATAGCTTATTCACTGTAACTGACATTCACTGTACTTTCCAATTCTAGCTATTAATGTTAATATTAAGCCATCACTGACGGCTTTTGTTTGTTGTGTGTTGTTGGTAGAACGCAATTTGTTGCATGCGCCGTTGGCTTATCCAGAACCGGAGGAGGAGGAATCGTCGTCAGCAGAAAGCTCTACGCAGCAGCAGAAGCAGCAGCAACAACCCCATAAGCCAGGCCAGCAATAACAAAGCATGACATGGCAAAAAGGGTAGCTGGGTAGCTGGGGTGTGGGGAGTTGGCAATGTTTCATTGTTTACTGCAGTTGCGATTTGCTTTGCTACGCATTAAAGTTCAACAAATTGCGTTGTCTCCAGGTCCTGTTCTCTCGCTCTCCCTCTCTCTATCTCTCTGTACTGGCTGGTTTCCCCATCATTCGCACAGCTGTTGATCTCGGCGAACGGTAAATGCCGCCGCCATCGTCGTCGTGCACCTGTCTCGCTCCGCAGCAGGTTGAATGCACCAAAAGCGCAATGGGATGGGATAAGCCAACGGGGCAGAGCGAGAGGGAGTGGTGCCAAAAATACACCAAGCTTGGCCGTTCTGCTCCCTCTCTTTCTACCAATTTAGAAGTGTGTGTTGTGTTGTCCTTTTTTGTTGCTTCTTCTTTCTCGCCTGTCCGATGCACTCTCCCACAACCTTGTACAGTGTGCGATGTACATGTGCCCACATGTTTACATATGCAAGTATCTGTGTGCCAGCAATACACACATACTCTCTATTTGTAGCTCCATAATTACGCACACTCAAAGAAAAAGTGCATAGTTTCTTTTTTAGAAATAAATACCACTTGTTTAATACCAAATCGCTTATGTTTCGGTACTAAGCAGTTTTTTCAGACTGTCTGAGGCGTAAATGGTGGTGGCAAAAAATTTAAACTAATCTTCACTATGTAACCGAAATCTCGACTTACAGTTAATTCATAGTACATATTCAGAATTTAAAAAAAAAGGTTCTGCAGTACGAAAATATTTACAATTTTTATGATTTCCTTGTATAAAAATGTACAATATTCTTGATCTTAACTATTTCTCGATTATATAGTCTTGAATAGAGTCACCTTGTGGGAAAAATGCGCTATTATTTTCAAAATCGGCGTACTAAAATAGATAAGCATACTAATAGATTCCCATAGATTGGAGGTCTGAAGAATTTCCGTACTTCGTCGCGGGCAGACTACGACAGTGAACATTTGTAAGGCGCACCTTGTTATCAATCACCATATTTTTTTTTTTTTTGTTCGCTTTTACGCATTGTTTGGGAGCACCTTTGTGACTCTTTCTGTTGCCATCTTACCCCACCTCCCGCACAATTGCGTTTTGGCTTTGTGGCTAAAAACCGATGGTAAACAAACTGCAACGCAACGGTTAAATTCGCTGCGGACTCACCACGCTCTGCTCTGTTAGCCCTGCATGGAAGAGAGGTACACTACACTTCCCCCACCCACACTCCTCCTGCTCTGTTATACTATCTGTTACTTCTCACCACGCGCGGCTGTTATGGCTGAAAACAGGAAATAATTTTCGTTTCGTTTTCTATAGAAAACACTGCTGGCAGCCGTCGCTGTTGCGTGTCTGATTTTATATATTTTATTTTTAACGCTCTGCGACTTTATACTTTATACTACACATCGCAGCGTTCGCGCACTTGAGTTTGCCTTTTTACGTCTCGTATAATTTTGGAGCTTTTCTGGCCGTTGCTGTGCTGCTGCTTTAGCTGTAACCTTGCCTTTAAGTTTATAAAGTTCGTTAACATTAGCGCTCATTTCAATTTGTTATTATTTTTTGTCAGCTTTTATTATTTATCAACGGCAAGGTTAATGCAGGAACCAATTTCGTAGGCAGGCGCGACCTTTGATAGCTAAAATAAATACACTGATTATATCGAGAAACTTCCCAAACTGGATCTTAGGCGAATACTTCATAGTATTTTATGTATAAACACGATCACGTTGAGCCTATGACCTCTAATTAAGCGAATTCTTAGTCCCACTGATTTTGCGTTTGCCTTTGCATTTGTTTTACGGGTGATCGGGGAAAACACAAAAACATTTATAATAAAAGAAAAACTCGATACGAATGTTGGAATACACTTTGTTAATGCACATTTTTTTTTCAATTAAGAGTAATCTTATGCAATTCGAAATATTAGGCTTAGGATTTTACTAAGTAATAAATACTACTACAATTTTAACTCAGTAGTGTTGTTCAAGTGCCAAACACTGCTCGAAGGTTATTAGTTTGATTCCCAATTACCAAACACTATAAAAATGACACGCTACAGCTATCTTGACCAATAAGTCACAAAATCTAAATACGGATCAATAAAATTTCAGCAAATTTAGTTTAAATCGAACAAAGTGAACCACAGAACAGATGTATTCCAGGTGAGGGTGCTTGGACAAAAAAAAACAAATTGCAGGCCTGTTAACCTGCGCGAAACTCACCACGGCCAACTACAGCAATTTCACAATATGGCTATGTTATTGAGCGGACTACTATTGTTCAAGACAAAGCAATTGGCATGCGGAGAGATGTACTGGCGATTTCAACATACATATGTATGTATGTATGTAATAAGTGCTTTTGTTCACAATGGGCGAACGCATAGAAATTGATATTAAATATGCTTTTTAAAAAGTGCGCAGTTTGCATTGATGACGCAGCAGCAGCGCAGTCGAGCTCTCTTCCGCTGTTAACTACGCCACGCTCTCTCGTGCTCCCTCTCTCTTTCGCTGTCTCTCTCTCACGGGTGGCGAACAATATGGCGTCGTCGAAATTGTGTCGTCGCCTAATTTAAAATCATACGAAAACCATAAAGATTATTAAAAGCGCATATGAAGGTTTGCGAAACGCCCAGTAAGCATAAATACTAGCTGCTTTTTGGCAGGAACTCGATTTTAATTTAGTCGGAGCCCCCTACGCTCTATCGCTGCATTGGTCTTTTGTCTCTGCCACCTCTCTCCGTCGTTCTCCCTCTTCCTACGCCCCTTCTTCGTATTCGTCTTATTGTGTGTGCACTTTGCACTGTTTTTGTTAACGGGGCGCTGTTACTTAACATAGTCGGGTAGTTTCAGTGTAAATACGCATTTTCGACCATCTTTGCTGGGATCACATTTAATTTATTTCCTACTTGCCTTCTCTCCGTTGACTGGCGATTTCTTTTTAGCCCGTCATCCTCTCCCCTCACCCCGAGCAATCATCATACCAGACAACGGTGCTCTCTCCGAGTTAACAGAGCTCGTTTCGTGTAGAGATGGTCGAGTGAGCTGAGTCTCTCGTCGTGCCACGGAATGTTAGTTATACGAGTCAATATATAATTTATTTAATAACATCACTAATGAAAATAGCTAATCAATAAGGTAGTTTGTTTTTAGTATATCTTTAAATATAATTATAAATAGCTAAATCTCATAAATATTTAATGTTTAAATGAAATTACGCCCCCGAATACATACATATGTACATAGTTCATGCCATGGTCTGCATAGTGCCGTGGGACAACCGCAACTCACGCACGCACCACTAGATTAAAGCCAGCAGAGCGCTGTGCCGAGTTCACCACGAGCTGGCTGCAAACGCGTAGAGTCTTGCTCATTTCAGTTCGAGACTTCAGTTGGAGACTTCACTTCGCGTTTGGAGGATAGGATTCAGATCCACGTTGGTTTTTGGCTACAATTACCCACAACTGTCATCGTCAGCGCAGCGACTTGCTAACTAATCGAAAGAAATACTGTAGAATAAAGTAAAGTAATCGCGCTCCCCTCCCTCTCTATCTCTCTCCGCCCGTTCGCCTTGTTCGCTGGTGTGTGTGCGCCGCGATAAATCAGAAAATCTGAAATCGGAAAACTGCCAGCGTTTTGCTCGCAGTTCGCAGCTGAGAAAAACCGCAGGACGCAGCTCTCCTGCACTCTGCGTGTCGTCGTGTGCGTTAGTTGTGCCCAAGGAAAATCGAAAATCCTGCTGGTTTCCACGCAAACGGAGAGAAACCGTTCTAAAAAGCTAATGCAAACGAAAGAAGAATAGAAAACAACTGCGTCGTGCACCATTTTGTGATATATTATTTGCCCCCATCTCCTGCAAAACAACGATCCCTGTGCAATTCTCTGTAAAAATTGTAATAATTACTAGCAACCAATTGAATTACTGCGAAATCATCAAAACGAATTATTTCCAACAACTGTGATCCGAACAAAAAACTACGAGTTTTTGTTTCAAGCCTGTGTAATTTCCACAAACCGAATTGGAAAAGTAAGTGAATTCAATCAAGAAAAAAAAGAAAGAAAATTATAAATTATTTCATTTTCCTCTTCGCTCGCCTACGTTGCTTATTCACCATCATACAATTCCCCACGGTCACACGCTCTCTTCACCACAGCCACACCAATACACACGAGCGGGCCTACGTCACATGTGCGTGAGTGTGTGTGTACATATGTCTGGCTAGCGTTGCCATGTCGCGCGAAATACGAAACACAAAATTAAGGAACAATAAATAAATAGCAGTTATAGGGAATAGTAAAAGCAAATGGATTTATTGTTCCCCAATTGAAGAAATATTTACATACATACATATGTATGTGCATATATTAATTTCAATTTTGCTACGAAAATCTGTAAATATTTAAACTTATTTGTAATACTATTTAAATCCCTTATGGCGATTTTCCTGATAGAGTTTAATTAGATTTTTCCTAAATGCCAAAAGACATTGCAGCCAGCAGCAGCTGCTCTCTAACTTTTATTTTTGGGTACTTTGCCAACGGAATATTACGACTTGCCAAAAAACTTAAACTAAGGCGAACGCCCAACCGCGAAGGACGGCGGCTGCTGATAAGTGGAAAACAAATGACTGATAGCTCAAGTACACACACACACACACACACACACGCTTGAATGCCGACAAAGATATCGCATAATTTAAGCAACATTTTCCGCATTATCGCCGAACCTAACTGAAATTTCTTTATCTGCACTCCACGACTCCTTTTTTTTTTGTTTTGTTTTCATTTTATATTTTATTTAATTTTTTTTGTGCCTGCAGTGCGTGACTGGAATTTTTGCTCGCTCACTTTTCGGATGACTCATGTAGAGACCCGCATACACAAACATGTTTATATAGCGAATTTGAATTATCTACGGATTTCTTATCAGCAGCTGCATACGGGTTTCGGGTGCGATGGCAACCCTAGCAGCAGTAGGGTGCTCGCTCAGCTGATTTTTATTTTCTCATTTTCCATTCCCTTTCCCATTTTCTTGGTGACTCACCATTTACATTTTTTGTATTATTATTTTTTTTTTTTACCAACTCCAGCTCACCTTGTAACAATTATAAAAGAGTACATATTGGCTGGTCTGTGTGTTTGCTGCATTTTTGTTTGCTTGTTTTTCTCTGTTGCTTTTTTTGCATCCCACACGTGTCGTGGCTAATCGGAAACTTTGTTGGTTTTTTTATTTGTTATTTATTTTTACATAAAGCCCCCGCTTTTGTTTTGTGGCTCCGCGGGGCACGTTTTCTCGTCATGCATACATAGTGAATTTCCACACGTCGGCTAGCAATCGCACTTTATTCTCGGTAACTCAGAACGCAGTTTCTCCAGTACGGTGAACCAGTACCTGTACCTGTACCTGAACGACTTTCTTGAAATTTCTGCGGCCCATTTCGCCATTTTCCATTGAATTGTGTGTGTGTGGAGAGATAAGAGAGCGAAAACGATTCGAACGCTAATTATTTTTGATTGGCTCGGCAAGCAGACATGTTTTCGAGTGAATCAGAAAGCCAAATAATAGTCGACGATAGAGCGTAGTAGGAAACACTTGAATAAATTTCAGTTGATCTTCGTTCAAGGCGGTTTTTATCGCTGAAATTGGCAATTGATACTTGGCCTCGCATGGCATATAATAGCCAAATGCAACTAGATATTCGAATATCGCATAAATAAGCTATCAAAAAATCTAGAATTACATGTTATAATGTTACTACCTAAATGTAAGCTACTGGCAGCTCTTGCCTCTTTCTTATATCTTTATTTAGTTTCTTGTTAATAATTAATCAATAGTCATTCAAGCTCAAAGTTCATAGATTGCCAACGTATGTGTTTGTTTGTTTAATCACGCTAGTGATTCATGGAGAGCCATCGTATTTGAAGCTATAAAACACCATTTGAAAGTGAGTAAGGGAAATGGAAATTGTTTGTCACGAATATTGTTTGCAGACAGAGAACCTTCCCGATCCCGAATGACTAATCCACTTTCTGGCTTATTATTTGTCTCTAGATTCTTGGCAAAAGTCGCTGAACAACAACACGTGTCGTTGTCTTTCGCTAATATCTAAAATTATACAAAAAAAACAAATTTCAATTCTCACGAAAACAACAGATCAGCAGCAGCGCTTTTAAACAAGTTTTCGGTGTCGTTCAAAATGGGAAATCAAAATGAGTTAATAAACATAAAAACAAACAAACGACTGAGCGTCTCACATACAAAGCGATGTACATACATATATTTATCATATACATATGATATATATGTACATACATATATCCGTAGTGTGTACGCCTTTTATTATTCGCCTCTGTCAAAATGCTAAATGCTTTTATATAAACACACAAATACTCGTAAGACTCGGGACTGATAAGCGTATAGAAATGAAAAAAAAAAAAAAATATATCAGACATCGTCTGACGTTGGACGCGTGAATGGCCGCGGCCTCATTTTCAGTACGGGTTTGTTTATAGGTCGCGTGTAAATGGATGCCGTATCACCCGCACCCCAGAACCACCCACCCCCACCATATGGCATCTCACGATCGGAGCTTCGGCTCTGTTCGGTTTGTATCGGATCGGATCGTATCGTCTCTTCGTTTTTTCGGGCCTTTTCATTATCTTTTGTTGCCGTTTTCGAAATGTTTTGTGCGGAGCAAAGAAGAGCTATTTTTAGCACTCTAATCCTCTATACTTGATCTTTTTTGTCCGTTGTCGTTTATCGTATTTCTCTCTCTCTTTTTTTTTTTTAAGTTATGCAATTTTGTTGTTTTTGTTTTTGTTGTCTCTCCATTCATATGTGCTGGGATGTACAGACTGTACCTCGATCTCGAATACCCAATGAAAATGGGCATTAAGTATGCACATAAATCTGGATTTTTTTCGGGCAACACAATTACGACGATAAAATGCGGGCGTAGATCCCAAATGTAAATTAATTTGGTGTCTGCATAAATTGGATTAATAGTGAGTGGATGTCATCAATCAATGGGCCCTTGCATATTTTATCCCCCCAAAAAATTTCTTTATCAATGATATACACACAAATGTACATATATATGTACATATGTATGTATGTACATATGTTCATCTTTTAAGAGAAAAACAAATAAAAATAGACCAGAGCCCCACCGAATAAATAGTGGCAAAAATATTTAGGTCAACTCATAAATTTCACCAAAATCTCTATGATTTTATTTGATTTATTTCTATTTCGTCCATCAATAGGTATTGGGCTTTCCTTGGCTGCAAGTCCTTGATTTCAACTTTAATGCAATTTTAATTTCCTGACTTTGTGTATGAGGAAACCACAAAAACGTATAAACAAGGCACAACAAAAATAATACACAAAATCAAGCCACAAAGAGTAGAGGAGGAGACAGGGGGAGGAAAGAAGAAAAAAAATAACAACTAAAATAAAAGCCAACAACTGGCTCACCTTGTGGTTGGGTTTGGTCGAGAGCCACAAAATTTTCTATCCAACATCGATTTTCCCATTGCAGCGTCTAACCTTTCTCCTCCCTATTATTGTTATCTATGTATTTTCCCCCCTAGTTTGTTTTTCCCTGTTTTCAATTTTCTCTTCAATTTGCCGTACAGGTTTTCTTATTTTTTTTTTTTTTGTTTGTTTGTTTGTTGCCTTCATCTGGTGGGAATCGATTTAGGCGCTCGATTGGTTTTTTTTTTGTTTAGCAGCCGCCCCCCGCCCACGAATTAAAGTTGGAAAAAGCTCTCGCCAGCAAATTTAAATCGACTGGCTTTCCTTTATTTTCCTTGGATTTTCCTAAGCGCTGTGTCTGTGCCTGTGGCGCGCATATTCACCACATCTGGCAACCATGGCGACCGTTAACTTCCCCCGCCCATCAACCGTTACTCCAGACAAAATGAAAAGCGAAACTTTTCCTGGCCCAGCCTTTTCCTTTGTGCGCTTCCTTCGACTGCCTCGCCCTGTTCACTGGACTTCTTCTTTGTCTCGCCTTGGTCTTCAGTTCATTGCCTTTCTTGGCCGAAGCGAAGAGCGTATAAAAGAGCAGCTAAAAGACGCATCCAAGAGGAGGACGCCGCCAAGAAAGGAAAGCAGCCACAGCAATTCGTAATGCATAAATCAATAAAACCAACGATGCACGCTGCCCAGGCTTTTATAATGTAAACGTATTGAAACGCCACCGCCCCAAAACAAAGTCATTATTCCCATCTTGGCTCTGAGTCAGCTGCAACAGCAGCAGCAGCAGCCTTCAGCTAAGCAGCTGAACTCATCCCATCCTGAGCTCGATGGAGATATTCTCTCGATTCCCTCGACAAAGTTCAAGCGCCAACGGCAAAGTTCAATAGCACAAAATGGCAGTTTGCAAAAACGAATATTACTCGTTTTACAGGCCAACCTCCCTAAAAAGACTTAATAGCTCAATTCAGAATAGAGTTCTACTCGAATCAGACAAAGCACAAGCCAAACCTTTTAAACTAAAAGTAAAAGTAAGGTTTAGATACAATTAGAAAACTTAATGATGACAACTTTATGATTTTAGTAATTAGAATATAATTGTTTGTACTTTACTAGTACTATAACTAGTACTATACTAGTAATATAATATTATGTTAGAAATTACTGGCTATTTAACGAAGCTCGACTGTATTTTCATCTAGCTTTAAATCCATCTTCCAGTTCATGACTCAAGGCTTCCGCATCTGTCATTGTTTTGCTTTTTGTTTTCTCATTTTCCGTCAGTCTGTCAGTCATTCAGTCTTTGCAATGACCACAGTCTTCTGTCTGCAGACGAGACAAGAGAGTCGTCGAGTTGATTTCCAAAGCTCAGTGGAGGAGAGTCTTTGAACGGCCTTCGCTTGTTTGTTCCTACACATATAATGCCAGCCGCCAGATCGCGCTCAGTTACTTCTTCTTTGTCTCGGATATATCTCTCGTTTGCTGTCGTTTTGTTGTTTGTTTTGCTCCTTTGTGCACTTACTTTTTGTGAATTCTATAAAACTGGTTTGTTCTCCTGCTTTTCGGCGATGTGTGTGCGGATTGGTAAATCGCGGCCATAACACCAGAGCTACGAACTCCATTCCACTGCCACTTACACTCCGCTACCCGTTTGGGTTCCAAGTGCAGGCTTGGCTGTCTGCTTGGGTGATTTGATTAGCCCATAAAGCCCAAAACAACAACAGCAGCGACTTCGAGGTACAGTGGGTTCAGGTTTTGTTTACCAATTTGCCCATTTGTTTCGTCACTTGGTTCTCACTTGTGATTGCAACATTTTTCCCCCGACATCCACACTATTTTTACCCCTGACTTTTTGCCCGCATTTTCCCCATTTTCCACACTGTAACGCAATTTGTGTGGCTCAAATTGAACACAATAGCTTGAAATTCATTCAAGTTTATATAACATAAGCTATAAGCATGTAAGATAAGATTAAAAAAACTGAGATTTTCTAAGAAAATATCACTATATTGGTTTTAAAGCCTGGGATATTCTTCTATAAATACAATATATTTCCTTTTATTTAGTTAACACATTTTTATTGTTTTCTATAAATTGTATTGTTTCAACTGTATTTGGTTGGAAGTTTAAATATAATATAATTTAATGAATTAAAACATTTACCCGAAATGACACTTTTTTTTTTCATTTTGTGTGACCATATTTGTCGCTTTTCGGTCGTTTTATTAACAAATAACAATTTGCCAATTATTTCATTTTTTAATTGTTTTCTTTATACTTTTTGAAAGTTAATAACATTAAAAATAACTTTATTTTATTAGGTACATTTAATTTATTATTCTTTTATGACACTATAGCCGTACTTTTTTCTTTTTGTCAGACCCTTTTTTTTTACAATATGACACTGTAATTCTCCTCGTTTTATTGCTGCAATATCAATTTGCCAATTAGTTCCGCTTCACACGTTGGCTAATATTCAGTGCTCCACTACACCCGCCTCTGTCCCTCCTCTTATTACTCCATCTCCTCTTTCTGCACTTCTCGTGGAGCTCCCCTGCAGCGTGGCCCCATATGACGATCTTCATCATCAACATCGCGGTGGTTGGTTTCTTGGGTTTGTCAACTCTTCGCTCGCTCTCTCTCTCTATCTATCTTCACTGAGGGCCTGGCTCTCTGCTACTCTTGCGGAGCGTTTCATATTTCATTTTCCCATGCGATTTTCATTAATCTTCAAGTGTCTGGTGTGCGCGCGTGTGTATGTGTGTGTAAAGAGCAACTGAGAAAACTACTTTATAATAATTTAGGGAGTACTAGGGGGTAAGAAAGAGGGAGGGTGGAGGGGTGGGGCAAAAGATCTTATTCTCCCCTGCACACAGACTGACAGGCAGTGTAACTGCACACCTTGCTATTTGTTTTCTTTTCCTCTGTCTTTTATATTTTTGTGTTTTTTTTTTTTTGACCTGTAGCAGGCAGTGTAGAAAGAAGAGAAGAATGAAGGATAAGAGAGCAAAAGTTGTGGTGACTTTCGCTGCAAAAAAAAAGAGCGGAGTTTTGCAAGGCCCCCGGTCGGTCTTTCCCTCCTCTTCATCTCTCTCTCTCTCTCTGCCGCCTTTCCGGCCAACGCCTGCTCCTTTTATTTTTATTTTTATGGCCTTTGGCTGCTACTTCTGTTGCCTTTTGCCTCCTTTCATTGCCTTTGCTGCACATACACTACACACACACTCACAACACACACAGTTCCACATAATTCATAAAAAATGGTTGTGAATTATTGGCGCTCGTAAATTCTTATAAATGAATTTTTTAAATATACGAGTTCGGTCAGCAGCAGTGAGAAAAACGGGTTCGTTCTGGTTAAATGCAATTCCGCTTTAGTCATGTTAATTAATTATGCGCTCGAGTGAAAATCACCTCAATCAATGTCCCTTAGTTATAAATATAATGATATACAGTAGAATCCGGCTATAACGACTCCGCTTATAGCGTTTGTCCGGTTATTAC
>JAEIIG010003611.1:0-27308 GCA_018904695.1 Drosophila parvula
GGGATGGTTATATACTATATTTAGCTCTAATTAAAACCGATAACTATTGAAACATATCGCACCTTGATAATTATGCAAATTGGAGCTGGTTTTTTTCCTCCTCCTTCTGTTTTCACTTCGCCTCTTGTCTTTCTCTTAATTCTCCTCTCCTTTCACTCCACCTCTTTCACCTTCTGCTGTCCTCGTTGATTTTTGTTATTTTTGTTTTTGTTTTCACAAAATTTGGCAATGCTCTAAACGGTTGCACCACCTGCCTCTTGGCCAAAAAGCCCACGCATTAAGCATTAGCATTAACAACTAAATTAAAACAAAAACTAAGCCACACGAACACACAAAAACACAATTAACTATATTAAACGGTGTGTAGGGGGGGAACAGAAATATATATATAGAGAGAGAGAGAGCAACTCGCTCGTTGGTGTTGTAAACAAAAAACGAAAAAAAACAACAACACGCACACACACACAAACACAGCCGCGGAGAGAGTATCGATACCGATTAACGATCGCCACCGATTAACCATTAACGTCTTTTTCACCCCGATTGTCTTCTGGCCCGGGAGAAGCGGCAGATAAATAACAGATAAGCATACAAAATAACAGTAAATCAATGCGAAATGGAACGAAACGATACGGAATGGAACGGAATGCAAAGCAAAGCGAATTGAAGTTGTACGCTCTTCGCTCGCTCAACGGCAACTGATCGCCAAAGCGGCTCCCAGCTTGAAGCAAGCGGCGGGAGCAGAGCCGTTGACGCTGCGGTGACTGGAGGCAGCGACGCCAGCTGAGCGGGATGCAGCAGCTCCAACACAGCAACAACACCAATAACTTTCGAATGAGCTTAAAAGCAAAACCAAAGAGAAAAACAACAACAACAACAAAAAAACGAGGCAGAAGAAGTGGGGAAAATACAATAACAAAAACAACAACAACAACATTGGCAACGAGGCAGGGCTGCCTGCGCTACATTGTTGCTTTTCACGCCGAATTGATTTTCAGTTATTTACGCCAATTTTCGGTTCAGCCTGTCCGCACTGCACCGTCTCCGATTACACATCGCGCTGATCGATAATCACTTGCAAAAATTTATCGAAAAGGAAGAAATAATGAATTTTCATAAAACCGGATATATTTGAGTAAAATAAATCGGAAGCAAGTATACGTTTTTTTTAAATGGAAAATAACTCTATCTTACTCTTTTACTTATTAATTATTAAGGTTTTCAAGGTATTAAAATGGATTTTGTAATAATTTAGAAAAACCCAAATGAATTCAAATATTTTGAGTGTTTTTTTTTCAAAGCCTAACCTTAATAGGGGCCTGAAAGAATACTCAAAGATTATTAGGATTAATTAATAAGACATTTGTTTCAGTGCTGGTAACATATACAGGTAAGATGCCACCTCTTGGCCCGAACCGCTCCTGAGTTTCGCGGCCAACCGGTCTCGGATCTTCCACTTCTTCGGAGCCAGAGCTTAGGCCACCGTTCGTGATGGAGATGGAGATGAACATAAAGTCTCGACTGAAGATGAATAATGTTGTGGCCCAGTGGGGGATCGGGAGTGGGAGTGGGAGGCGGGAGCCACCTCCACGACCAAGCGGAGGTTAAGCCCATCAAGCCCTCTTCTAATAAGAAAATGTGACTAAGTTAAAGCTGTTCCCCATTCACAGTTTTTTTCAATTAATTTGTTTCAAAATAATGGTAACTTGATATATAATAATAATAAAAACATGACAAGTCTCAGAAATAATCAATTGTATTTCTTTTTGTAGAAGCATGTCCAAATATAATAACTTTACTGCTCACTTGATACGATTATCTGATATCTGGTAAAGCCGGAAATACAAGAAACTCATAAAAATAAGTTTAAGACTGATGACACGATTAAGCATCTGTAATAATCGTGGTCTGGCTTTAAATCTGGCTAGATAGTAAATATTTATCAATGTAAAACTCAGAGCTGATCTTAATTTATATAAAATATATCAGTTGTAAAACGAGGAAAAATACTTATTAAACAAAACACAACAGCTTGTTGATTTATAATATAGTATATATGTATGTAAATAATGATAACTCACCTGATCTGTAAAGTCACCCAGATGCTTGACATCCTCCGTTTCGTAGTAGTCCTTGATCTCCTCGTGGGAGATAACCCGCTTATCGTCTACCTGACGCACTAGACCATCCGTCGGCCTGGGAACCATCCGTTTGACCAGCTTGCCGGCTCCGTCCGCCGGTCCAAATACCTCCTGGATTTGGGCCAATTGCGTTTCGTTGACGGCACCAGCCTGTAAGGCGGCCACATCGATCAGCTGAGCGTTGCCATCAAGGTCGTCGGGCAGGTCAAGGTCACGTTTCTGCGAGAAATTATTGTGGTAAATTGTTAATATGAAAAATATTGCCTTTCAGTAAATTATAAATATAATTATCCCCTACAGTTTATCGATAATATCGAATAATAATATAATATCGGATTTATTTATCGTTGTTTGAATTTTTGTGATACTTATTGGACTTTTTTAGATTTTTGTTATTTTAAGAATATAAATATTGAAAGTTTAACAAGTGATATTGAAAAGTAAAACATTTAAGTGGGTTTTAATTAAAATTTGCTGATGTAAGAAACTCACCTCGGTAGTTTCCGTTTCCTGTTTATCGGTGTCCTCGGTGGTGTTGGTGGAGACAATGGGACCCGAATCCTCGATAACCTTGCCATCCTGCAGCTTCACCTGCCTTTTCACCCTCGTTTCGATCTGTCTGGTGGTCGTGAGTTCTGTCTTGCGCTTAGTTATCCACTCCTCTGAAAGATTAACAAGGAATACAAATAAATTAATTTAATAAATAATGAAGCCCAATTAAATAATTAATAACTAGCCCAAGTCTTTGTTTTTCAAGTTGCAGCTTTTCCCTTTTATTTTTCGGACGCCTCCCAAAAGGCGACTACAAATGGCCAAGCTCTCGCGTGTTAATTGTCCATTTCAAGCTTGGGTTTTTGGCCAAAATCAAAGCTCTTCGTCGAAGCTTTTGTATTGGCAAACTTTTCGGTCAACTGATCCGCAGACAGGACAAGATGTTGGCCAAGATGAGTGCATTTAGTTTTTGGCACCACCAACTACTGCCCAGCCAGTTGCAACACACAAAGCCGGGCCAAGATGCCTCATTTGCATGTGGCCAATGCCCATTTCGAGAGCTCTGTCGCTCCTCCTCCGCTTCTAACAAAAGAAGAAGTCGGACTTGGTACTCGTGGTGTGGAGTCGGGACTTGGATAGCATCGGAGGGGCGTGAAGCGCTCCAGCGATTGCGCCAAATTACGTAACCAAGTCCAAGTTGGTCTGGTCGCTCTGGTCGCTCCGCTTCCCAAGCTAACTGTACTTTGTACAGTGATGCCAAACCAAAAAAAAAAATCCCCTTTTTTTAAATAGAGGCAAAAAAATAAGAGTTTGCTTAATACCTTTCAGGCATTTAATATTGATTAGTCGGAATAAGCTGTAGGAAACTCATTTTCTTTGATTATAAAAAGGGAATTTGTGAGGGTAAAACAGCGCTTAAGGGCTGCCAGTGATGCCATTTTGTACTCTTAACAGAAATAGCCATTTCTAAACTGGATTTAAACTTTACTCTTGATGTCTAAGCCACACAAATAAATATAAAAACAGATAATGCACAAATCATGACTTATTTTTCCCCTTTTTTTTACTCTCTAAATGAAGAAAAATAATCTAAAAGCTGGCACCACTGGCCCCTGTATTATGGGGCAACCTGTACTAACTTAAACTAAGCCCACGGACTCCAGCACGGACATCCGTGATTTGCTGCAACTTTTTGCATCATATATCTCCATTTTTTTTGTTTTGTGTTGTGGATGTGAAGCCTGGTTTTTTCTCGCCGTGTCTGGCCTGCATACCCTGGCTCCAATCTGCACGTCCATGTCCACATCCACATCCACATCCATGTCCGCGTCTTTGGCTTTTCTCCATCTCTGAAATCTCGGCTCGGCTCGCCGTCCGACGGCGGCTGCATCGGGATCGCTGGACCATTAAAGGTCGCTTATATAATCGCGAGTACTATATATCTGCATTTGCAGCGGCAGCGGCATCGCCAGAAACCGAAACCGAAACAGAAACAGAAACGAGACGTCGCTATGTCTGGCGTCTGTCTGAATCTGAATCTGAGTCCAAATCCGCGACTTGCCGCGAATTCGAGACTGCAATAGCAGTCCGTTGGGCAGTCGATCGAACTACAGTGTTAATTGGCTATAAGAGTATCTAAAACTAAGAATTTAACTTGAAGTTGGTAAGGGAAAATGGGGGGAAAATATATCTAAATATATAGATAATGAAGATTTCCGCGGAGTTCTTAGGAAATATTTGATGGAGGTTTATCATTGTGTTTTTTCCAACCTATTTACATCCCAAATGAATAATAGAATCGGAAAATGGTAATAAAGTTCGTAGTTTTTTGTTCTAATTGTTATTTGAAAGGCTCTGGTATTATTTAAATCGTTCTCCTTGCCTAATTACTATTAGAGTTTTTGACAAATCGAAGTCACCAGGTTGTTTGTACAGAACTCTTCGCTTTTATCACAAAACCTCATTCGGAAACTTTGTTACCAATCGAACTTTAACATTTTCTTGGCATGTCCAACAATTCCAACTAATTTATTTAAAGTTCTCTTTTATAAATGCAAAATAAATTACAAATAATAAACAAATTTCAATCAGAGTTCCTTAGGCCGGAGGCTAGACTGTGACAAGGCCTCCGTCTATTGTTCGACTATATATATTTGCCTGACCAGACTGTTTATCTTTATCATTGGCTCACACTACATACATACATATACATATCCGCATTGTTGCAACTGCCTGCTGGTTCCCTTTATGCCTTAGCATTTTCCCCCCCTGCACTGGTTTTCCCTTGCATCAGGGCAGTCAACCAGCCAACCACTTCATAAATGGGCAACAACATCGACAACAACAATCACAATTAAGCAAACGAAACGGAGGAAAACTGAAGCGAAAACCTGCGGAAAATGCCCAAGTGGAAACATAAAGGGAGCTGCTGCAGCAGCAGCAGCAGCAGGTTGGGTTATAAGTATATCGATCCGAAACCGAAACCGAAACCGATCCAATCGATTGTGCCGACTTTGCTGGGCCTCTGACGCTAATGTGAATTTATGTTACCTGGCCACGCCCACTTAACAAGCCTCGATTTCTGACGATTTCTTTGCAGATTTTCTTGCAGACTTCTTTTGTGATTTCCTACGATTTGCTACGATTTACAACGATCTGTTGCCATTTTCAGCCTGTCTTTCCACAGCGCCCCGATATTGCATTACATCTTTGGCTCCGATCAGCACTTGAACTAATTGTGGTATCGATTATGGCCCGTCAATTGATTTCAGTCCCAAACCCCTCTTACCGTCATCGATTTCCATCGACCGCCTTGTTATTTAGTGGCCCCCAGTCACTTGTCACTTGCCACACCCCAAAAAAGATCGGAAAAGAAAAAAAAAACTGGGAAAGCCTTCAAAGATGCAGAGAGGAAAATATAGACAGACATTTGAATTTCCATTTAAATTTAAATATTAAAAAAGTACTAGCCAAGGCAGTATTTTGATTCATAAATTAAATATTTAAATAATAGTTTTAGAGGAGAGTTGGAGACCTTAAACCTATTATATGAAATCATGGGGTTTTTACAATCTAAAATCCTATTATTTTGTCCTTCAAAGTTTACTAATATTAAACCAAACATCAATATACTTTTGTTATTAACAAAGCCTGGTTTTTATGTGTTAAATCCAAGTCATGTACTTGTAAAGTTCTCACAATTAAGACGGCCTTGCGTGTATTTAAATACCAAGTGTTAATATTTGCTGAATGGTTAATAATAATTTGTATTTATTTCAACAATTATCACTAGCAAAAAAAATGAAACCCATTCACTTGATATGTACTTTGGAATGTTTGTAATAATTTAACTATAATTAAATACCAGTATATTTGTGTTTTTAATATATATTTTTTGTAAATTTCCTAAATGGCAATCTCTTGTGTTATTTCTTATGTTTCTTCTCCCCCGGAGGTGGTGTCGCTGAGGTGGTGCACCAATTATTATAATTTTCCCGCCGCTTTTCTTCTCCTACCTCGCCCCCTTTGGGTGGATTTTTGCATATGGCTTGTCAAGTCGCGTCGCGAGTTGATTTTTAATGATTCGCTAACGTGGGAAATCTGTGCACAGCTCACATTTTCCTTGAATAATTTTTTTTTTATTTTTCTGCTTTTCGCTCGCCTATTTTCCATGGATTTGCATTTTGCATTTTGCTGTTTGCTGCCTGTTGGGCTGTTTGGCCGCTTGTTATTACTAATTTTTACACGTTTTTTTACTGCTGTGCCTGTGCATACATTTTTCAGATTGCAGCAAGTAGTAATCGACTTATTGTTGCAAGTTGCAAGTTGCCAGTTGCCAGTTGCTAGCTGTGGCGCCTTTGTGTTATGTTAATCACATAATTAAATCAAAACTTTCTATGATTTCCGCAAGATGTAGCTGTATTGTAACTATGTAAGTATAAATTAAACTATATAATTATAATTGGCAAAGCTGGGAGAGCTAGGGGATTAACATAGTAGCAGCGGCAGCAGCTGCTGAACTATGAATTATGAATATGGAAATGGAAATGGAATTCGTTCCCAGCTCACTTTCATTTCTCATCTTCGCCGGGCCACCGGGTCGTATGCGTAATGTGCGAAAATATAGCCAGGATGCTGGGGATTCCTCCTCACAAAGGCAAGAAAAAAAAACGTAACTTATTGAGGGGAAAATTAAAAAACCTCTAACTTAACCCCCAGTTAAATATTTGATCTATGCTTTGATATTATTTCGGTTACGTTTGACAGGCGCCAAATGATCCGTCTGCTATCGATAATCGATCGAGTGAGTAATCGAGTGACAATGCCAGTCGTTCCCCACTGGGCATATCGATCCATCAAGATCTCGTTGTGATCTCACGCTAAAAGCAATTTGCTCGTCGATATTTGAAGGCTTGGACATGCCGATGCCGATGTCGATGACGGTGATGATGTCACTCGATTGGCTCACCCACGATCAATGCAGGGGCAATCAAGCTGAGAATGTTACGATTGATCAGCAGTGTCTTGACAAGATCTGTCATTTCCACTTCGTCACTGATAGTTAGGCGATGTCTATGAGATTTATTAGAATAATCGAAAACCTATTCTGCTCAAATTGACTGCTAATAGTATTAACTTTCAGCTTGAGAACTATTGGCAAGGAGTTTCCATTGTTAAGATTAGTTTTAACTGTCAATATAAACTTTAGTGACTTGATGGGCAAAGTTATTCTCGGGAGAAAAGTTTTATTAAAGAGTTAACTAGAGGTTAATACAATTCCTGTACTTCATTCTAATACCTAATACTAGTAAGTGCCTTCCAGGGACTCGCCTTGCTTCTTACTGAGAGATTGTTCTACTGTCTTTCCAGTAGAAAAACAGGTTAGCTAACCCACCAAATAAACTTATCTTGTCCGAACTTCTTCATTAAGTTAAGATTACTCTGTTTCTAGCAGTGAAATTACTCTGCTGAAAAGGTTCAGCCACTGGTTAGCTAACCTACCGTCCTCTTTGGATAACTTCTACATTAAGTTATGGTTAGTTAACCAGGGTTAGTTGCTAACACACACTCACCTTCTTTGGTAATAGCTTCTGTATCGCAATTGCTTGCCGTGGCCTCGTTGCTCTCCTCGTCATCTTTGGGCTCGAATTCGACCTGCGAAGTAATGTCGTAGAAGTTAACGCGGGTCACGTGACGTACGTAGTCAGTGGTGGTGGTTGTGGTGGTGGTGGCATTGGTGAAGCCCCCGTTGGGCAGTGATGATTGCACGCGAAAAACGATTGCCGGTGGCGGAGGCGGCGGCGGCGGCGGCGTCGGCAGTTCGGAGGCGACAGGATGCGGCTGATAGGTGGGATAGCCGGTATAAACGGGATACGGCGCTGTATGCCATTGGATGCCATGGGTGCGCGGTGGCTTGGGCACTGAATTTGCCGGCTGGAGCAAGGGCAGAGGCAGGGGCAGGGGCAGCGGTAGGGGCAGCGGCAGCCACCTGCCGGCGGGCAGTAATAATGCTGGGCCTGGGCTATGACTATGACTAGGCGGTTGGGTGTGTCGTTGGAGGAGCTGCTCCTGTTGCTTCTGATGGTGGAGCTGCAGGTATTCAGCCGGAATGGCTGTATCCCCGGTGGAAGCCGATGAGGACTCATTGCTGCTTCGCGAATCCCCAGACTTGGATGGCGCCGGTGCCGGTGCTGGTGCGGATGCTGGGACAAGGTTGTGGTGGTGGTGGTGGTGGTGCTGCTGCTGCTGCTGATGGATGGGATCGAGGAGGTGGGCGGCGTGGCTGCTGCTGCTGCTGGTGCGGCTGCATGTGCATGGCGACAGTAGGAGGATCACCACCATTCGATCATCTGGCTCATCTGGCGGTGGCAACGGTGGTGGCAACGATGATGGCTCTGCTCTAACTGTCGACTACATCTGCTTTCTGCCCGCCAGTCCCAGTCCCAGTCCAACTTCCAGTTCCACTCGGAATCCTAGTCCCCGTCACCCTTTCAATTGCACTTCCAGCTCCCGTTTGTGGTGTGGCTCGGCGGCAAGTCCAGAGCTCGCACCACATCGCAGAGCGCGATTCACGGCTCCAGCTTGCAAGGATCAGACCCAGATTCTAGGCCAAGAAACCGAATTAAGTGACAAAAACTAACAGAGATTGAGAGCGATGCGAAACTAATATAACTTTCTACTAAAAAGCAACTAAAACAAACCTTTACAGACCATTTTAAATAAGAAATATGTTTCTCTACTTCCTGAAAACATAAACAAAAGCCAGTGTATAACCCTCTTAAGGTTTATAAAAGAAAAGTAAAAAAGATCTTTCCTAACTTCATTACAAGTTCGATTTTTATTTCGAAATACCAAGTTAGAATTTCTATTTTATTTGTTTATTACTTCATACATTTCCATACCAAATTTTGTATATAATTTTAGAGTTTAATGATAGTAACTACTCGCCACCGATGGGCGTTAAATCCGCCAAGCGTTAAGCCCAGAACGGTTCTCTTCAAGCTCATTAAGCCTAAGCATCAGACTGTATATATAATACTATATATATGTTGTTGTTTCTGGGCAAATCCCGCCCAGACAGAGACGCCCACCCACTGGCCAGGTCGTGGCTTTTTCCATGGAAACTACAAGTCCACAGAAAAGGGCAAACGGGGAGCGAGGCCAGTGGAAATTCGAAAACAAACAAAAGCTTTCAAACTCCAAATTCAAACTGGGCCCAGAAAAAAAAAACTAAAACGCGGCCAAAGGTCAGATGATCAGTGGACCAGCGGCAGAGGCCTGTTTTTTTTTTTTTTGAGGGGTTTGAACCCTGACACCGGCAGCTATATAAGGAAAAATTTGAAAAACAAAACAGCAACTAGTGTAGAGCTTTAACAAGATATGTTTATCAAGGAGAAGTAGTAACTAACTAAGGTGTTTTCTAATTTAAAATATTCAGAGATGATGCTGCCCTATAAACACCTTTTTAACTATATCTTGTAAGCCTTAAATTCACTCTGTTTCTGTTTTTATTTCCCCATTAAAATGACCCACAAAAATGTGTACAAAAGATCTTTAGCTTTAGCTTTAGCCTCAATTATTAAACTGTTCTAACCGCACAAATGTCGGCGAATCAACCTTTTCGTTGCTTCCTCTACGGATATTGTTGACCGACCGGAGAACGAAGAGCCATCTTCCCCCTCATTAATCAGTCACCCGTCCAAGCAGCGGGAAAACGATTCTTGAATCAATAATTAGGCGATCGGACAATAAATCTCCATTGACTGCTGCCGGATTTTGCTATTTTCGCGTTTTCTTTTTACCGATCGATTTTGGACTGTCTCGATCTGACGTCAGACCGCCACAACAACAATCAGAATTAATTGTGACTGCAATTTGGCCATTTTTGTAATTGCTTCCGGTCAAATCGATGTTTTGTGTGTTGCCTTTTCAGCTTTTGTAAAAGGTATTGGGCAGAAGGCACATGCGAAAAATAAAGCGGGGAAAAGAATTATATAGAAGCTACTGATTGAGCTGTGGGTTCTTCTTAAGGCAAAGCCTCCTCTTTTGTCGCCACGAAAAGAATCAGTAGGGAGTGGGCTGGTCACGCCCAAAATGAAAATGTGAGTCACCACCCCATTGAAAAATCTGGCTTGAGTTTTTTCAGTTTAGCCGGCGATCGGAGCTCGCGCAGCATTTTGTGGCAAACTTTGACAATTCCTAATGCAATCGCAATGCCTTTTACTTGACCCAAAAGCAAACGGCAGCGGTACACAGCGATTAAAAGTAGGGCAAGAAATTTAATGAAAAAAAAATTATATAAATATTAGAAAGAATTAAGAATAAATATGAGTTTCCTTATTGAATTGTGCCATTATTTAGGGTGTAAATAATACAAAATAGACTTAATCTAACAAGAAGATAGGCTCTGGAAAATGTTGCTAGTCAAATGTGGCCAAGAACATGTTGAGCAACACCAAATGCAGCTGGCAACATATCGATATTAAACAGTTTCCTGAAAAACATTACCTTTACAATGGAATAACTTCTATATTTATTAACCAATTTTAATTAAACTTTTGGGATATACCTGCGCAATATTCCATTTATTATATACCTTATTAAATTCTACATTTGTTTCTTGCCCTTTTCTTTAGAGGCGAATTTCCCCCAGTGTGTTCCTTCACATGAAGGCAGGCTTTCGACAAAGTTGCAGTGAGACCGAGCCGAGCCCACAAGTCACGCACTTGGTCAGCGACGACGACGGCGACGACGAATGGATATCCAAAACAACTCCCAGCCAATCCCCTCCCCAAGATCCCCCCCTCCCCATAGCCCCCGCCACGTTCAGTGGCATGTTGTAGTTGCATTTAATTCACGCCTTTTGGCCATACAAAGACATTGAATTGTGGCCGCTGTCCAAAAAGAGCGCGCGAGACAGGCCAAAAAGAGGTTTTCCTTTTAGAAGGAAAACTAAACAAAAACGAAAAAAAAAAATCTTAAATAGTTCACCCACAACAAACACACACACAGACACACATGCATACAGAGCAGCGGCAGAGCAAACAAGTTGGACACAAGTTAAAAGACAACAATAAACAGCGAAGCGGCAACAAATAAAAACAGGCGAACGAACAACAAAACTCTTTTTTCAAAAAGGCAGCCACACATAACCACGGCAACAACAATAATAACAAAAATAATAATAATAATAATAACAATAATGCCAGCAAAATAGCAACTGCATTAGTTGTGGGTGCTGCTGCTGCTGCCAAAGAAAACCCCTCACTCCTGTTAACACTGAGAGAATATGTTTAGTAATTAATGAAGGGAAGGAATTTCGCCGAAATATTAATGGGGAAACATAATATATTTAGTTCCCCTGGAAACTGTATATTATTTAAACAGATTAATAATACTTATACAGTTTCTAGAAAGATATATGAGAGCATATACATTTTTGTTCGATATTTTTGAGGATTTTATTTAGTTATTATAAAATATTAACAGTTTTCTATCAACTTGCACTAGTTTCCCTTAAAAGCAGTCCTCTATTTTATAATTTAAGGCAGTGGTCTGCACAAGCTTACGTCGCGGGTCTCTGCTGGCGCTCTGCCGACACAAGCTAAACTATCATATTGTCATATTTTAGCTAAATCTAGCCATTTTAAGCGTTTAATAGCTATTTTTTGTAGTTAAATGTTATGCCGTATTACCGAAAATTGTTGCTATTTTTTGTTCTCATCTTCAAGAACTTCATTCAATTTCTCACACACACAAATATATCATCTTAATTATAAAGTATTACCTTTTCCCCAGACCCCAGCCTTTTTTTTTTTGTACAGTGCACTGTCCAAACACTTTGTGTGCAGGCTATGATTTGTGCTATATGTGAGTGTTTCTCAGGCCTTGTTGTTATATTGCCTGATCTCTCGGACTTTTGGGGGCCTCTTAATGGTGGGAAAATATTTTCGTGGCCTGTCCAAATGCCGGGGGAGTTACAAGTTGCCAGTTCCAGGGTGTATGTATGTGTGCATGTAGTTTTCCCGCGAAGGGGGAGAGCCGTAGGAAATTGCAATAAATATTGCGTCAATGGTAGAACTAATTTGCTGGGCCAACATTGCGTATACGCGACGTGATGCCCAATGTGGGCTTGTGCGGCGGATGATGCAACACACGCGAGACGACGACGAAGATCAAACAAAATAGCAACAAATGCAGGTACAAAACTTAAATTGCACACAAAACAAATATGCAGAGAACAACAACAACAATAACAACAAATGTCACGACAACGAATGGAGCAATAAAAAGGAGAGAAGAAAACAGATACGGTACAAGACGAAACGAAACGAGCAGAGACGAAGAGAGAGCGGAGGCCCACGAGAGTTAATGATTAATTTTTTGCACGTACTCGCAACGATCTGGCAACGGGAATGGGTCGCATTAATATAATATATATATGTACATATATATGCTATATATATTGCATGCATATATACATATCTATAATTCGGCACTGATACAAAATATATGGTAGGAAATAGAACAGTGGTATTCTTGGTATTCTTAAAGGGGTTATTTTAAGCAGAAGATCAAAGATAATGCAAGGTTCTTGTTGAATTTATGCTATAATCAGGTAATTTCTTTGGTTTTTGTGATTAAATTGCAATAAGTTTTTTGTGATTTCCAGAACTTAAATACAATTTTAATGTCACTTTAATAACCCATATAATAAACACATTATTTTTGTTTATAAATCCAAATTTATAGCGATTCTTCAAAGAAAACAATATGTCTTAGAGTATATTTAACAATATATCACAAATACTCCAATTAAGTTCTTCAAGCTGACTTCGAAATATATAATAATAAAAACACTGGCTTTTGTATATAATGTCTAGCTTTTAATTCTTTAATATTAAAAACAAAATTTGATATTTGTTGTTATAGTTATTTAATATTTAAAGAAATATTTTACATACATATTTCTCTAAATATTAAATCAGAACCAGAGTTAAAACAGAATATTAACCAGAAGCTACTTCTTTAAACTGAAGTTATATTATATATGTAGCTCTCTGTGTTGACAACCCCTAAGCAAAGTTCTCTTTTCGTTCTGAGTGTATTTACCCTTCTCTCCCTTCGATCACTCTCACTCTCACTCTCGCTCTCAATCTCTTGCACTGTCACACTTTGCACTTTGCCTTTGCCATTCAGGCAATTACCGCAAAGAAACCACACGAACAAAAAATAATAAACGAGCAGATCAAGTGCAGCGCGCAAAAAGTGAACAAAAAATGCAAATTAAAATTAATTCGTTTCAATATTTAATTTCGGGGTTTGTTTTCATTTAAGCGGTCGTGTTAAATGAAGCGCCAAACGAAATGGAAACCGATGTGGAAAAACGGCAAAAACTGCGCCAAGCTTGGAAAACTGAGAAGTGGACAAAACGGAAAGCCGACAAACGAAAAGAGAGCGCGCGCGCGATCCGCGAGCGGCGTGTTCGATGGCGCGTCTGCGACTGCTGGGCTGAGCTGAGCTGCACCGTTAGTTTGTTACACCTGAGCTGAAAAACGCTTTTTTTTTTTCTTTTTTTTGTGTTGTGTTGTTTTTCTTTCCTTCTGTGTGCTTGTTGTTTCTGCAGTTGTAGTCGCTGCCGCTGCCGCTGCCGACGTCAACGTCGCTGCCAACCATTCATTGTTTTTGCCCGCAACGGCGAGCTTTACCTGAGCCACCTTACGCGATTAACTTGGCCCGAATGTGAGTACGTTTTCAGGTGAGTGTATGTATTTGAATATGTATGGGTATATGAGTGCGCCCCACAGTGCTGCCAGTTATTGTTGGTTTAATGTTCTTAAATATTTTTTATTTGCATATTAAGTTATCGAAGAAAACATTTTAAAAATCCTTTCACACAAGTATGGCAAATATAAAATTACTAAAATGGAAAACTATTATTACTAACTTAAATTACTAAAATGGAAAACTATTGCAGAATTTTAGGCACATTTTTAGGTGAATTAAAATCTCTAGCAATGTTATTTAACATTTAAGCCGCTCGAAATCGTACCCAAAATTTATACCGATAATATTAGTTTCAAATTCAGCATATATTATTACAATACTGCATATTTTTAGACACCATTTCAGGTGAATTAAAATCTAAACAAATTAAAGCAGCCACTTTTTAATCTATTTCAAAATTAAAGTATATTTTAAATATTCTTAGAATTATATAAAAATTTAAATATGCCTCAAAAAATGAACATACTTTATCTGTACAATGAATTTCAAATCAAAATATATATAAAATTCTTCTTGAACCTTTTTAACTTATTCTATTCTATTAAAAAAGGGAAGTTTCTTGGGAAGAACGTTTTCCGGAATTTTTGGTCGGCTCTTTGATGTATTTTTTGTTTTAACTTTTGTTTTGTTTTTATAATTAATTTGATATATACTTTTCTCGAAATCTCTACAACTTGTTGCAGCTAAATTCCTATAAAAAATACAACGCTTTAAAAAGGTTGAGAAGATACTTATTTCAAACTTCTTATAGTAATTTTTATTTTGTCTATATAATTAATTTTGAATGGATTTTCCAGCTATTTTAAAGTGGTTTTTATATAGTTTTAATAACAGCACTGTCGCGCAATGTACTTTGTGAGTGGCATGTGGGGTTGATGGGGCAAGTGGATAAGGGGCTAAGACTCACCAGTTCGCTTTGCTCGTCTTTGGCGCCAGCTTTTGATTTGATGGTCTTGCTTAGAGCCATTGCCGCTGCAAAAAGCTTTTCCTTTAGATTTTCCACATAAATATGTTCGATTATATTGTTGGGATACTTTGAGAGGAGTTGCTGGCACTTTGTTTAATTTCTGCGGTAGGAAAACATATTGTAAGGGTATTTTGGTACATTAGAAGTTCTACATTAAGCTAATAAATTTGTAATAATAAGTAAATGTTTAAAAATGTGCTTGAAAAATTAAAACTGAGGTAGCTTCAATTTAATGCAAGCAGCATTTTTCGCAAGTCTTAACATGTTCAGCTTTTTTCGGTTGCTGTCCCGGCTTAGCAGAGTTGCCAACCGTATTTCTATATTTTTAGTTCCAACTAAAAGTAGACTGTAGTTATCTTAGAAATTTCTACTTTATTCATGTGAATTAAGGTGAAAACACGTGTTAGTTTGTATAATCTTGATCTAGATCGAGATGGGAATCGTTAATTGGTTGTTCTATAATTGCTTCAAGGGAATAAGTCGTGTAAGTATGGCTGAGATCGATCTCCACACATTAAATCGGTGTTAAATGGTTTATTATTGAAGCACTTTTCATATGTACTCGTGAACTTCTTATTTATATTTGTCGTCTTTAATGGTTGTGACTTGAAGATTTTCTTTCAGAGTATATATTTGGTTTATATCAATTGAAGAAAATATAGGAAGCAGTTAAAGTTACTTAACTTCCTTGGAATTTTAAGAGGAAATATATTTCTGTGGAATATGTGTCATGGAAAGATTACTGTAACAAAACTTGAAATGCGTTTGTGGATTTTCCGTAATTTTTTTAACGACTTAGTTTCAGTACCTGTAAGGATAATCCCTTTGTTAAGGCCCCATAACTTTTTCCTAATCGTCTCCTTGACTTGGATTTAGAGTTCTCCTCCACTTCTCCGATCAGCGATCTCCGTTCGCCGATGCCCCCCGTGCATTCGACGATCTTTAGCTTTTTTAGCCAGCTTCTCATTTGGATAATTGCTGCTCTCGAACAAGCGAACAACTTTGAACTGGCCCACTCGCTGTTTGCCGCATAGTTTCGAACGCATTTGGTCAAAATGAGTTTTAGTTTTCGTTTTTGGCATTCGAGACCCGATGGCCGAAGCATTTGGAACGCCTTCGCCGGGCGACCCGCCCCCGCCTGTTAATGAAACGTTCAACTCAAGCGTTCTCGGTAACAAAAACAAAAAGCACAGAAAATATATGTAAAATTACAAAAAAAAAAAAAAAACCGAAACAGAAACGGACAGATTTAAACACAATAATATTGTTGACACACAAACGGGGTTTTGGAGTTAGCAAATCTACGAAATCGGAGGATTTTTACGATGCTCAACGATGGCCGTCAAGGCAAATCATCTAAAGGCACTGGGAAAAATGATGTATTAATAATAAAATACAAGAATATATTTTATTAATATATACATATAATACATTATTTATTCACTAGTTGTGTAAAGCATAAAGTTTTGCATTTTAAATACTCAAAATCTATTATATTCATTCTTAAATAATTAAAAGTTTGTGTATATTATTGTAATATTACAATTTTTGAGATATTTTGGAGGAGATATTTATATTTTTTATGTGTTTATATTTTTATTTGGGGAGCAATATATTTTCATTATTTGTTTTTACTTATTTTAGGACAATCCCTTGTTTTTTTTGTAGACTTTAAACTAAGCAAGAAATCTAGTAACTCAAGCTAAGTAGTATTTCTCAAATGCCTATTAAACTATTTTATAATTTCTTTATGTACTTCATTCACCAATGATTTCTTTGTGTGTAGATCTCCAAATCAATTTGCATACGTACATATTACATATATAGATATATACCTGTCTGTGTACATATGTATATGCCTGTGTATTTGGACATATATCAAATATTGATAGCTGCTCAAAATGACGAAATGAGCGAGTTATTTGCGCGACTTAAACTTAACTCAACTTATTCTTGTTGCCGTTTTCTTTCTTTCTTCGGCCCACACGGTTCCACAGAGCCAGCAATATTGTATTAGTATATAACCCAGTACATATTATATTATAGAACCATGATCTGTCTGAGCTTGTTCAGTTTGTCAGGTTTGTAACCACAGTGCAGCATTCCTAACACGATCCTCCCCTTGAATGAAGTGAACTCGATTCGATTTCATTGAGTAAAACTGATAGATAGGCGGTGGTTAGGTGAATGAATCAATTGGCAAACTAATAAACGCCTTTTAATTGCTAAATTTGTTAGCTCAATCTTGTAGGAAATCTATTAACTAGTTGGTAAATCAATTAACTCGGACAGACGGACACGATATGTGGTGAATGAAAAAACAAAAATGATTTAGATTTTTGTCAAATTTAATTCATAAATTCAAATTCATAAACTGGAATCGGATGAATGAAACTAATAATAGTAGCTAGCACTTGTGTTTAAATTTATAAATTTCCTATTAATAGTTCAAAGTTCTTATTTAAAAGAGAACTTCAAATAGTTTAGTTTATTTCGCTGGTTCCTTTGAAAGTTTCCTGTATGATAACTAGTTACCAGTTTTTATTACCATGTCAAGTGTTTTTTTGTTTAATGCATTTTTGAGATAAGGAAACCCATAAAGATATAATATACTGTGATCCCAAGCTAAACAGGGCTAACAGAACCATCGTCATCGGTCAGCTTTCAGCCGTTGATTCCGACTTGATTCGATTGCATTCCAATCGAATCGATTCTGATTCGTTTGGATTTGTGCAGCCCACGTAACGTTGACTATATATGCAGATAAATCCGTATAAACATTATCACGTACTCACACTTATACGGATGTGTTCTACTTCGATCTTAACTCGCGTTGAGGATGCGACACAAGGTCACTTGGTCACACCGAAACAAATGGGGGATGGATTTCAGTGAGGCCATATTACCAAATATCTCTTTCATTAGCTAATTAATTGTGTATAACCTTAAATGATGTATTATTTAAAGTGATTTGATCAATGACACTCTTGAAAACTTGAATTTAAGCTTTTGCTTGTTGGTTCATATTGGAGCTGGAAAAAGATCGATGTTAATGAACTTAAAATTGATTTATTGCGTATAAAAACATCTTGGACACCGATTATTTTCCAGCTTTAATTCATATTCAAGTATCACTTATTATTCTTTATTAAATTTATAATCAAACATATCTTTTTTAAAGGGAATTCGATTGTTTTTATTGAAATAACTGAAAATGATGTATTATTTGGACTTAATTGATCGTCATCGGGTTTTATTTTGCCGTAGAAAGCTGTTAAGAATCCATTCAAAAGTCGATTTTCAAAATGATCTGTTTTTTCGGGGCACTTAACACTGGTCATCACCGAAGATCACTTAACAAAAAACATTAAAAAAAAGGCACAAACAAAAACAAAAATAAACTAAAAATAACAAAAACAAACAGGCCAAGCTCGAGAGATCGAAGAGTAATGTTGGAGAACGGCTGTGGAAGGTGGGGAGTTGACCAATTAGCCAACAAATAAATACACATGGGCAGCTGGGCAAACAGATGTTTTTAAAAAGGCCAATAGGGCGCCAGATTGACCGCTTAAAGGCGGCCGGAACGCGCGCTTTTGTTGTTATCGAACGTGAATATCGTATCCTTGAATCTTGGCGCGTTGCCATGAGTCCTTTTTGTACTGTATTATCGATCAACGATTGTTGCGGTCGATTGGCGGACTTTGATTTGGATACACGGATGGATATTTCCGATGTTGTTCTCCGTAAAAACCACAAAAACAATAAACACAATGCAATATGCACACTAGCCACTCACACAAACATCCGCACCGCACCGCCGAGAGAGAGATAGATGAGGACTCGAAGAGAGGACGAAGCGCGTTTTGTTTTTGTTTTCTTATTTCTGTTGTTTTGGAGCAGCAGCCCCAGCCAAATGGTTTGTTGCCAGATTCACAACTGATCTACCTGCTGTATTGGCATACCTTTTGCCGTTTGTTATTCATTCGGGCCTGTTGTTTCTGTTTGGCTTTGGCTTTTTTGCCTTAGCTCAAATTGGCAATCGCCGCTCTCTCTCGCGCTCGAGCTTACGCCTGCGCTGTCCCTCTCCCACTCCCATTCGATCGCTCTCGCTATCGGCATTTTCCATTTTGCGGTCGGTCCATCTGCTGGCCACTTGGGGCAAATTCATTCAAGTCCGACTTGGCAAACAGAGAGCGAGAAAGAGAGAGAGATTTGGAGACTGAGCACTGGGGAGAGATCCCCAAATGAGAGCGAGCAATCGAACTCGGTCCGAATGGAGCGCCATCGATGAGAGTGGCAGAGCGAGGCAGAAAGAGGTGGATTGAGGCTGGGCTAATACCCTGAATAAACAATCACACAATATTATATATTTTAAACCTTTGTGTAATTTGTATATAAGCTTTTTTATTTAAGCATTATTATAATATCAACTCTAGTTTTTTCATGTTTTATAATATATTTATAATAATATTCGAATAAAGGGCATCCAACTGTTGTTGTCTCCTTCGAAATTATAAGGCCCGACTGTGTGCGACAGTTTTTGGTTCGAGCGACAAGTTGCCTGAAGGTTAGACATAGACCCGATCCATTACGATCCATTCCAACCCGATATTGGAATGTTGGCCGGCTCAAAAGCGTCAAAAGCGTTGGCGGTTAGACAAAGCCAGAGCCAGAGAGAGGCCTAGCGAGTGGGAGTGGGAGAGCTTTAGAGACGGCGTTTATGCGATGCCCGGACTCATGACAACAGTTCATGAAGTCCTTTATGCTAATGAGCGAACAGTGGCCACTGTAAGCTTTAATTTTACGTATTCAAGAATACATCAAAAAACTGACGCATAAACTTTGTTTAGAGAGCGGGAGAGCCTAACACACCTACTCAGACCCATAGTCACCGCGTTAGAATGTGTGTTTGTGCGCTGTCTCATAGCATTTCGCAGAACAGCGGGAATCGAAACTTCCCAAAACGAAGAGAGAGAGAATGAGAGATAACCCCTTCCGGTGGGCGGCGCAGTCAGGGGCTTGGTAAGTGGTGCGGAAAGGGAACTGGGAACGGAACTAGGAAGTAATGCCTTCTGTCAATGGCACGCGCTACGTGATCGGGAAAAAGAATCGAGACGCTGCAAATTGTGCACAGCCAGAAATGTGACAATCGTTTCGATTCCAATGAACTTGTTCTTGTTTAGGAATCAATCTACAGTCGATATACATATATATCGAATATTTATATATATCGACGCTATATGCTAATTTCATTTCAATATTTAATTAATAATTTGAATATTTAGGTATTTTATATTTGTGAAATATATCTCTAATATAATATATGCATGTAGTGCAACTTATTAAAATAAAATCACAATTTAGAAAATCAAGTTGGCCTTGACAGCCATCTGACAGTCTGACAAGTATGTACCATCTGTCAGATTTTTTTCGATTACTTCCAGTGTCTTGGCTTGTCGGCAGCAAACAAGAACTACTAGTAAAAATTACAAAGAAATCAAATAAAACTTTGAGAAAAATGAAGCAACCAATATTAGGGGTAAGTGATAGATATCGCAGGTTCACCTGCAATCTCTATATGATATATTGATCGCAGCTCACCATCATTCTGTGCATCCTGGGCATTGTGGGCATCCTGTGCGGTGGAACCTTGGCCAATCCGGAGCCCGTGTGCATGCTCAATGAATCCCTGGCGGAGCTGGCCAATGTCACCAATGCCACCGATAAGATGTACGATGATATATACGACATGATAAGCGTCTCCTTGAACGAGGAGCTGCAGATCCTCATTTCACTTTTCACATCGCCGATTACCTATCTGTTCAACAAGCTGATTGAGGGCATCGATCACATTAACTACAACATAGAGGTGATTCGGGAATTGCATCGCCATCGCCAAAATATGTTGGGAATGCGTGTGGGACCGCAACGGCTTAGGGATCTAGAGGCACAGCCGCCGGTGATTCTGGCCTTTAGGGGTAGATCTCGTACGGTTCGTTGGAGCACCGAAGCTGCTCGCAGCTCCTACTTTTCACGCAACTCCAGCCCCTCGCAACTGGTCAAGAATCTACATATTGATGATTACTTCTTCTATGCCATTATGCCTAACGAAACCAGCGTCGATATGCGTTAATTCCAGGGGATTTCAAATGCAACAATATATTATATGTATATATTTATTCGATCATTTTTAATAACATTTATAAAACTTACAAGAATTGGAAACATTTGTTATTATCGATATTAAATTGAAATGAAAAAACAGTTCTTTGTGACTTAGTTAAAGGTTAGGAAGTAGACTTGCTGCAGTTGACTCTTGTTATCGCCCGACGAGGTCTCCAGACTGATCTTTTTGGCTCCCTGTTTTCCGGGTACCTCCACATACATCTTTGTGAATGTACTGCCATTAACTGTCTTAATGATTACAGGGGAATCCCCGGAAATGTCTGGATATGTTTTCTTCTCCTCATAAGTACCCTGTGAGCTTTCCTTGTAAGATGCCTCCTCATATCCTGGATAGGTTACATTGGTAGATGAGGGTTGATAGGTTGGATACGAAGGAGCTTGATATGTGGGATACGTTGAGTAAGTCGTTGGTTCTTCTGTAGAAATTGTTGTTGGTTCTTCGGTGGAAGCTGTCGTTGATTCTTCGGTGGAAGTTGTCGTTGGTTCTTGGGTAGAAGTTGTCGTTGGTTTTTCGGTGGAATTTGTCGGCGATTCTTGAACCGCATTTATCTTAATAACTTTCTCGATAGCGGGCTTAGTTGGTTTTGTGACCTTTGGACTCTCAGTTGTAGTATTCACGGGTGAGTTCGTAGAGGTTTTATAGGAAGGTTTGGCATAGGGATCGTAGGCTGTTGGATACGAACTATAAGTCGTTGCTTCCTCAGTGGTACTTGACGTTGGTTCTTCGGTGGTTTCTTCTTCGGTAGTACTAGTCGTTGGTTCTTCCGTCGTCGTGGTTGTCTCCTTGACTGCATTTATTTTGATGATTTTGTCTAGAGAAACTTTGGGTGTTGCTGTGACCTTTGGCTTCTCAGTTGTTGTGGAAACTGAAGGTGTTTTATAGGATCCATAGGCTGGAGGAGACTTATAGGATGTGGGATATGAGCTGTAGGATGAGGGGGCTTGATAGGTGGGATACGATCTGTATGTAGTTGGTTCTTCGGTAGTTTCCTCTTCGGTGGTTTCCTCTTCGGTGGTTTCCTCTTCGGTGGTTTCCTCTTCGGTAGTTTCCTCTTCGGTGGTTTCCTCTTCGGTAGTTGCTTCTTCGGTGACAGCCGTTGCCTCCTGAACTGCATTTATTTTGATGATTTTGTCTAGCAAAGCTGTGGTTTTTTCTGTGACCTTTGACTTCTCAGTTGTTGTGTATACTGGAGATGTTTTATAGGATGTTTTGTCTTGATAACCGTAGGCTGGTGTAGCTTTATGGGTAGTCGTAGTAATCTCTGGTGACTTAGTAGTAGTCGTAGTTGAAGTAGTAGTCGAGGTCGTTGTGGAATTACTCATCTCTTGCACCGCATTTATTTTAATCACCTTTTCGAATGTCGTCCTTGGGGTGGTGGTTGCGTGCTGGGGAGTAGCAGTCGTGGCGTATTTTTCCAAAGGCGTAGTAGCCTTAACGGTGGTAACTGGAGCTTCAGTTGGGGAAGCTGTCGTACTGGTAACTGGTGCCTCCACCACCGCATTGACCTTTATGTTCTGTCGAGGATTTGGGGATTGAGTGGTGGTCTCTGGTTTCGATGTGGTGGTGGTGGGAGTAGTAGCAGTTGTCTTCTCCGTGGTACTGGTGGTTGTCGTGGAAGCCGTGCTTGTGGATGTCGTACTCGCTGTTGTTGACTCGTAGGCGGGCTTCACATAGGTGGGCTTATCGGAAGTGGGGCTATCATAGGTGGCAGGCTTCTCATAGGTGGCAGGCTTCTCATAAGTGGGCTTATTAGAAGTGGGGCTATCGTAGGTGGCAGGTTTCTCATAGCTGGGCTCCCCATACGGCTTAGAGGTTACACCATAATCTGTGGGCCTTTTCTCATACGAATTGGCCTTGGAACTCGGTGTAGGGTATTCGGCGGGCAGATTTTCATACGATTTGCCGTGAATACCAAACTCTGTGGGCAGGTTCTCCCAGGTTATCTCATAGGGATAATAAACGGGAGCCTTGTATGGTGGTGGTGGCGAGACGAACGAGGGATGCGATTGCGATGAAATGGCATAGGGACTATAGGGTCCATAGGGTACAAAGGATCTGTGTGAATCGTATGATCCCTGAGATCCATAGGGTGAGGCTTGAGGTCCATAAGATGCTTGAGTTCCATAAGTTGCCCGAGATCCATAAGCTGGCTGAGATCTATAAGCTCCCTGAGATCTATAAGCTACCGGAGATCCATATGCTGTCTGAGATCCAAAAGCTGCCTGAGATCCATGAGTACCATATGCTTCCTGGCGACCATAAGTACTGTGCGATCCAGAGTATCCTTGGTGCGATCCAGAGTATCCTTGGTGCGATTGGTAGGGATTCACGGCATAGGGATTGTAGTTTTGAACGCGAAGCGAATGACCAGCAGGATATCTGCTCTCACAAGGACCATCGTGCTGCTTCCTCCAAGCTGCAAAGAATATGGAAATGTTAAAAATATATTACAAAGCATTCCAGTTTTTAAATCAGTCAATTTACAAAGACTTTTTCTGTAGTGAGTCAATACTAGACTAGAACGTGCCGCATTTTCCACGCGATTCTACTTTATATTTACATATTTTTGAATCGATGTGTGTGCTATATTAATGATATTAATTCAAGGAATACTCACGGTCTCCTGTGCGACACTTGACCAGCTGCAGTTCGCACTCGCTGTTAAAGTTGCGCCGCTCGTCCTTGAACTTGCCGCAAACGGGACTGTACTGATTCCGGCAGTGTCCCGGACACACCTCCAGGTTGTCGCACCTGCCCTCGTGGATAATCTGCCAGTCTGCGGACAAATATATAAATGCACATAAGCTTTCTGGGAGGTCAGATCTAACAGATTCAAGTACTTACCTTTGCCGGTGACAGCGCGGAAGCGTGCCACCTCACAGGCATTGGGGAAAGTGAAGGGTTCCGATCCAGGGATGCCAGCACAGACGAGTCCTTCGGGACCCGAGGTTGGACACGTTGACAGCTCGTACTGCTGCGACTGATCATGACCATAATAGTGTGGTGCTGAATGGTAATGATCCAAGGCGTAGTCCCATCCCTGAACGGCGACCACGAATGCGAATGCAAATCCAAGCGAAAGAATAGATGTCATATTGAGAACGATGCAAGACCGACTATGCCTTGACCCCGATCCAGTTCAGCTTTTATAGTTAGCCATGATCCTATTCCCGAGGTGTGCTCATACCATTGACATTTTGCGTACGTGTCGCGGCCACCGTTTGGATCATAGTTTATATTCATAGTTATATTATGGTGCGAATATTGTCCCACAATTTCCTATCAATCGCTGACCCAGACGCCGCTTCTTGCACTTCATTATGAAATATATATAAATGAATTTGCTGATATCGCCGCGGCTTCACCTTGACTCATGAGAAAATCGTCTGCGAGTTGCGATTCTTCGGAAGACATGAGTCAGCGTATTTTGATACGATAATTACAGGTGGCTTGAACTTGAACTTGAACTAGAAGCTAATATTGATTTTGATGTGTGTTTTGATTTTTGTATATCCATTCTGTTCAGCTGCAGCACAGATCACGTTTCTAATGACAATATCCCAGATATACCTGGATTTGTCTAATTCTTCTCGGCTACCTGCTTATTTTTACTTTTATTTATAATTTCGTACAGAAACCGAAACGTGATAAATGGACACTAGGAGAATTCCATTCAACAGCTTATATATAAATGAGCGACACTCTTTTATTCTGGACTCAATGCAGTTCTGTACTCCAACGGATATAGGTCACGGAGTTTTCTTGTGTACATACATAGATAGTTGAATATATTTTCAGAACCATTGTAATGACGATAAAAATATTTAAAAAAACGATGTTTATTTTCAATTTTAACAAGCAAATATAACAAATATAATGAAATGAAGATATTCCTCATGGCACTCTCTATAATCTAGGATTTTAATATTGGATGACGTGGTAGGAAGATCCGTACGACTGATAATAGGGGGTCTTATAGCTTCCGTATTCGTTGGTGCCACTGGTTGTCGTAGTCGTTGTTACCTCTGTGGTGGTGGTGGGGGTCTCTTCCTGAATGCAGCCGGAGAACTGGAACACGACCTTCGATCCTGTGGTCACCAGGATATTGGTGACAGGTGAACAGTTTGGCTCTCCCGTTTCCGGATCCGTAGCCAAATCAGCGAGCGCAAATCGCAAAAGTTTACCATTCTTGTCCTTAATCTCAATAGTGATCGCATTGGCCTGTAGGAAGATTTGTTTAGTATTTTTGCATAATTGTAAATTTAATTAAAGACTGTACGCTTACCGCAACAGCAGAAGCAGCAGCAGTAGTTGTTGTAACGACTTCAGTTGTTGTGCTTGTAGTAGAAGGGTCCGTGGTTGTAGTAGAAGTTTCAGTGGATGTTGTAATATTTTCTGTTGTAGAAATTTCAGTTGTAGAATTTTCTGTTGTTGGATTTTCTGTTGTTGGATTTTCTGTTGTAGAATTTTCTGTTGTAGAATTTTCTGTTGTAGAAATTTCAGTTGTGGAATTTTCTGTTGTTGAATTTTCTGTTGTAGAAATTTCAGTTGTAGAATTTTCTGTTGTAATATTTTCTGTTGTAGAAATTTCAGTTGTGGAATTTTCTGTTGTTGAATTTTCTGTTGTTGAATTTTCTGTTGTAGAATTTTCTGTTGTAATATTTTCTGTTGTAGAATTTTCTGTTGTAGGATTTTCTGTTGTTGGATTTTCTGTTGTAGAATTTTCTGTTGTTGAATTTTCTGTTGTGATATTTTCTGTTGTAGAATTTTCTTCTGTAGTATTTTCTGTTGTAATATTTTCTGTTGTAGAATTTTCTGTTGTAGTTTTTTCAGTTGTTGCAATTTCCGTTGTAGATTTTTCCGTAGTCGTTGTAGTAGCTGGTGTCGTCGTAGTAGTATACGCTTCGGTACTGGTACTTTTTGTGTAAGGCCTTGGTGTTGTTTTAGGATCTACAGGACTGCAGGGTTTCCTAGTCGGCGGGGGACCTCTTGTCGGATAATGCCAGTACGGCTGCCTATAACTCACTGGGGGCGCAGGTCGATTGGAGGTCCAAAACGGATAGGGTAGCGATGAGTCGAGGCCCGGAAGTCCCCGTTGGGGGTAAGACCCTGGTGGCAGAACTGCGCTATAAGGACTTATGTAAGGAGTGGGCTCGGGATGATTGCAGGGTGTGGGACGGTACGAGGAGTAGCTTGATCGGTGAGATTGGGGCAGTAGCCAGCTCCTGTAGTTGTTGTCGTTGTAATAGGATCCGATATTTCTGGGCCTTGGCGGAGGTGGAGGTGGATAGCAATAAATGGAGTCCGTCAGCTCGAATTCTGCAAAAGCAAAGAATATAAAATAAAAATTAAGAAATGATTATATTATTTTTTGTTTATTTCTCTTAACCTCTTTGTCCGCTTAAGATCAGCTTCAAGTTAAATTCGTTCATGGCGCAAAAGCTCTCAAAACCGCGATAAGTGCGCCCATTGCTGCCACAAACCCTGGCACCACAAAGGCCAACATTATAGCTATGTCGCGGAATATTCCTGTCCGATATCTGGGGTCGAAGGTAACTAGGAAAATCCTGGGGCGTCACGAGGGCCGGCAGAAGCAGGCAAACACTGCTGAATAGTCTCCACATTCTGGTTTCTGGCATCCAACTGATGACTTCTTCGCGCCCTTGTGTTACTATTTATACAGACGTAAAGGCCAAGTCCAACAATGGATACTCAGGGTTGACGCAGACGGCATCTGGTTATCGGAATCATACAATATATACGTGCTTGGCCCCCGTTTGCATTGTAAGTGGGCCCGGGAAAAGGAACATAAAGAAGAACATAACCCAGAACAGAGCCAGCAGCAGCTCTGTCTCGCATAAGGTGTCTCCGTTGTTTACCTCTGATATGGGGCGTCGTGCATTTGAGTCCCAGATTCGCACTCCCAAGATCGCCAGAGAGAAGAATAAAGAAAAAGAAAAGTTCAAACAGAAATCATGTTGGGCTCAAATGACTCCACGTACTGCTTGTGATGCTCGGTGAGGTGAACTGCTTATATCGGAGACGAACTGCTTGTCGAAAGCTTCAAGCTGTGACCGGCAAAAGTATGCACTGGGAATTTCTTGTGGAACTTAAATATATTATTTTTATTTATTTAAAATTTCTAAAAATGCATATTTGAAAGTAGGATTGTATTTTTTAGTTTTCTTTTCAATTGTCTTCTATATTTATATAATATAATACAAAACATAAAGAA
>JAEIIG010003636.1:0-12195 GCA_018904695.1 Drosophila parvula
TTAAAAGTCTAAAAATTTGTAAATATTAATCTGAAAAATATAATATAATATAAGCAGGGTATCCAACCGGTACCATAACCGTTATTTTAAACCGGTATAACCGAAATATGTGGTGTCCGAAATATCTGTAACAAAAACCAAAATATTTGTAATCTTTAAACAGTAATTATTAATAATATCTTTAAAATATGTAATGGATTAAACTATTAGAAATAACGAGTTATAAAAAAGTGTTTTAATTTATTTAACCAATACGAAACCGGTAACCGTAACTCATTTTGGTTAAGAAATCGAAATGAAATATTTGAACCAAAACCGAAACGGTTACCAAAATTCGTATATTGGTTGCAACCGAAACAGTAACCGATATTTGTTCCGGTTTTAATCTGTGAATAGTAGTGATGGCTTCCTCTAGCTACTGGTAATTAGCCAATTATATATTTTTGGAGATCCTTTTTTTTACTAGCAGATATAACTTTTAAAAAGACTATAATAAAAAACAGTATTTAGCATAAAATGTCTAATATTGTGTGTCAATTAGCCGTTCTTGCATTCATAGTTAAGAAAATTGAAACGAATGTTTGGTAGGATTAGGAATATGAACATATATGTACATATGTACTATATATGTACAACCTTTTTCGAGAACTCACATGAGGTCTTAATGTATACAATTATATTTTGAAGGTATCAAATTCCGAGAATTTTTTATTTTGAAGCTTTACAATATTGTAGCATAGTATCGGATACCTTTTTAAGGGTCTCAAAAACATTAGTGTTTTCTGTCTCACCGCCGATATATGTATTATATTTTATGGGAACACATATACCCGTTCAGTCTACAAGGTTCCAGCGTAAAGAAAAATTGTGTTTATCTTGATGATGATGAGGCTGGAAGCTTTGCGGATCTCGTATGGCGGCCACTTCATTATGACGGCAAATGCATAAAGTGTTGAAAAATGATTCCCTCAGCAAAAGAAAAGGCAAAAAGCTCGGCGGCAGTGGCAAGTGCATTTGACTTTTATGCTTTTTGCACAACTCCCACAGGGGACGTTTCGCAGGCGTTGAAACGAGTCCGAATTTTCACACAAAGCGCCGCAGGATTTTCCAAATACCCGGACATAGTTTCGAAATGCGCAAAGGAGATACGCCGCGGCAAGTGGAAAGTGTTTTGGGTGCTAAGTGCGATGGACACAACAGCTGCTCCGCGCCAAGCTCGCAGTCGTCTTCATCATCAGCGCCATCATCAGCTCCGGAGCAGCGTCATCCCCCTTGGCAACGTCATCATCAGCGCCGTCGTAAATTGTTTACTGGATGCTCCCGGAAAACTTACTTCAAACAAAGTCATGTGGACACTGGGGAGTGGGCGGTGTCCGAGGGTTTCGGGGAGCGAGAGCCCTTCCGTCCATAATATGAGTTCTTTAAAAGTTTTCCAAATGCACATGGCCGCGAGTCCAAACACCTTGGGCTTGCCTTAAGATAGCTGCTTAAAGCTGCAGTCGAAGCATTTTTCAAGCATTTTTCTGCCAGAGTCAAGATAAATGTGTTTTAAATGAGAGAACTGTCTCGAAACCATAAGATAACCAATTTAAGTTGATTTAATTAAAAAAAATATTATTCTTCTAGAACATTCTATATTGTATTATTGTGGATGAACTCTTAATATTGAGAGGTTATGTTAAGCTATAACAAGCTCCAAGCGACAGTAAAAATAATATCCTTCTAAAATTAGACGGACGCTAATATCCCTTAGGATTAATTAAAATAAAATATAGTTACACTTTTAACTGTAAGATTTATTGAAACTTCGAATTAAATCGAAAAAATCTTTAAAAATTTCATCGATCTTCATTAGGGAAGCTACAGTAAGTAAGAAAGCTACAGATGAGTGTGCTCGGTACTTGTTCCATGTAGCATTTTGGGTGAATTTAAAACGCACGTTGACATGTCTAAAATACTATCCTAGCGGAAGGCAGATTAAAATGTTGACAAATGAACCCAAATGATGTTAAGAAAAAGTTGGCCAGCACCCACGTAAAGAATAATGTTGTTGGTCACATGTTCAGCAACACGGTTTGGTGTTGCCAACACAAATGTAGATGTTTCAGAAGTTCAGCATATCCAGAAACTTTATTTTTTCTCAAATTTTTACAGAACATCCGCTCTAATATATTTACATATATTTTAAGGCTAAAATCACACCTACAGATTAGTTTTCATTGTTCTCAATTATGGAATTTGAGTGACCGATTCGAATCAACGTCATCGGGAAGCTGTTCGCTTTTGGTGACCAACTACAACTCCGTCTCGTTGTCACGTACTTTAGACTTATGCGAGTTTACCTACTGTGTTATGTCTTTAAAATTGTCGGAAGAGCTAAACGAGTTGAATTAGAATTCCCCAGATTTAAAGTGCTTGTCCGGGCCACGACCATGCTGACGGCGTTTTTACCTGGCCAAATGTCATATCGGGGAAGTCCAATGCAGAGGCTCACCTGGGCGCCATTTTCCTTCAGGATCTAACTCTAGAGGACTAGACAGACACTCGGTCGTCGATAAGGCGGAAATCGATGCTTACCACAGGAACATGTGGAGAGTAGCAGCTTAGCCGACTGACCATTCAAGTGTAATTAAGTTTATTTTTTCCATGCATATATTGCATATTTTTTTAGTTAAACTTGAGCTGTGTTTATTCTTGCTAATATTTCCTGGTTCTGATGTGATAAAATGTGAAAATAATTTTTGTTCATAACAAACTTGAACTGCGTGGAAAAGATATGGGTTTTGGAAGCTCTAGCTCTTAAAATCTCTGCGATCTCTTGTTTCACACGGACGGACAGACGGGCTTGGCTAAATCGATTCGTCTGGTGATGCTGAACAAGAAAATATACACCTAGCATCGGAGTTGCACTAAGCTATATTATCCTTATTTACCGGGAATATTAAAAGACAGTCGTTAGGTAGACATTATTTGCCTTCAAATCAATGTACAACGTATAATACAACAAATTAATTAAATTAAACAAACTAATTAAATTAATAAACAATAAAGTATATTAATCCTCACTTGACATCAACAAACGAGTCTATATAAACATATATGATCTTCGGATTCTTGGAGCTTAGTAAGCTTTTCTAATGGTTCCAAATAAAAGTCTCTGTTGATACTCTGGCAGCACTCTTGTACTCTTGTACTTCTGTGAATCGTTAACATTTCAATTGTAAATAAATATCCGATTTAAGAAATAAGTTTAGACAAATAAACAGACCAATACATGCACAGAAATAATCTGATTTTTTTTTGCGATTTCTGTGTAGTTTAATGTTAATTACTGTCTAATTTATTAATTTAACAAAATAATTTCGCATAACTTAGTCCAAATCATTTTATTCTAAACTCAGAGCAGCCGACTTACAGAAACCTTCGATGAAAGTCATAAGTTTATCAACCATTCGAACGAACACAAACGGGAATATTTTCTCGAGAATAATATTCAGCGAGTGCAGAGCGAGGCCGAGATGAGGGGCGGCAAGTAATCAGTCGAAATAAACACTTGCGCCTCTAAAATAGATAAAAATATCTACACTTCAATAAACATGAAAATCATCGGCCCAACTGAAAACGAGCGCAAAATGTGTTGAAAATTGCACAGGCAATGCGATCATAAAGCATTCGCCATTAATGACACCAGCCCGACAGATACATCCCATTGTCAATAACTTTTACGCCGCGCAGATTGCCCTGTCCCGCCCGATCCCCTGCTGCTCCTGCTCCTGCCGCTGCCGCTGCCGCTGCCATCACCCCATTACAAAATCAAATTCAAATTTCCCAAACGAGCAACCACAGAATGCAGAAATGCAGCCGAACTGATGACGATGTCGATGCAACTAGCCCGAGGGGAAGCGAAGGGGACCTACTGTGCACAGTGGTTTCACGGTACGGTTCGTACTTGTAAAATGACACAACATTAGTAAATGTTAAGGATATTGATTCCGTACCCACAATCAAATTGATCCTAATGCGAAAGAATAACATAGCGCTGCTAATTACCAATTACTGATGTGTACCACCAATCGGTGCTGTAACGCGCAGCCACAGAGTTGCTTTCGTTATCGAATCCACTTAAGACGAGTGTAAGTCTTTTTTTTACTTGACTATCGAAGATCAGCTGTTCTGTTTCCGAGCTGCAAAAGAGGGGCCGAGATGATTAGAGAGTCCGGGTTCCTGTCAATGCTAGACCTCACTTCTAACTGATAGCAAGCCAAAACCAGAATTTTATTTGATCCCAAAAGTTTGACGGCGAAGGTAGAATCATTTTATATTAAAATATATTTAAAACAATTTGTATTAAATGCTTTTTATGAAAAGCTAAACAAAAATTAGGTTTTTAAATGATTACTCTTGATTATATGGAGGGGAAGGAATAATTATATTAAAAACCGCGATTACTTATTGGATGCACATCCACAAAAGCGAACTTTAAGATAAGTAGTCTTACAATATATTAATTTAAATAATAATAAAATATATAGGTACCTCTGAATATCGAACAGACATATTTTAAAAAACAGCAACAATGCTTAAAATAATACATTTCTAAACGGGCTTAAATAAAAAAAAAAAATATTTTTTAAATGCAAATTACTAATTATTTTAGGCAAGCGTCTCGATCATAGTTGTTGAATTCGCTTTTTATCTGGGACTGCGGGCCACTGTGTGCACTGTTGCGCGGCGCCTGGAAATTGCGATTCGCGAGTGATGGCATCCGCCATCCGCCAAGAGCGCGACGCACAAGACACTTGCACATCCGCAAATTTATCGACAAACATTTGGACAGGCGACGGAACAAGGCGCTGGAGATTGGGGTCGGGTAAGGGAAAGGCATAGGGTTGGGTCTAGACAAACTGCGAGATGTGCGTTAGCGGCAAGTGAACGAGCGGCCCGGCCTGGCAGATCGTAGCTTCCTTTTCAATTATTGAGTGCCTGAATGGTCGATAAAAAGCGAGCCAACCAGGCGCATGTGTGAAGTCGTTGTCTTCAGTGCTGGTAAAATTCAGTAGGATGGGCCTATTAAAATAGCTAAAAAAAAAATCAGCTTTACAAAATATGGGTAACTTATTTAGGTAAGTCGTTTAGTACTTATATATTCCTCATTAGGATTAATCCTTGTTAATGCCATTACCCATCGAGCCTATAATTAAAAAAAAACATGTTCACAACATGTTTATAAATCCATATTTGAATGTTATCAACATAACATGGCACAGTTTGTTCAAAGGAATATTTCTTCCATATTTGATTCGTCTTAAAATAGCCATGAAAAACCTAATTCCTGCAGAGAACTGGTTTCACGAACGTAAGTAGCTAAACTGGCAGCACCAGCTCTGTGGGAGGGGAACTCATAATTCGCTACATGATATCGGTTTTCCCCTTCCATATCGCCGCTGCCTCCTTGGGATCTGGCCTGCCATCTTCAATCTTGTAAAGCGCATCTGCCACTGCATTCATGTTTGGCTATTTATCTCAAATTGGCTGGCAGGTAACTGCCGAATGGAACTCATTTTAATTTTCTATGTTGGCGCCTTGTTCTGTGTTCGATTGCAAAAATTCGATGATTTGAATAGGAAATTACCTATGCAGGGAGGATCTATCTATGGGTAGGGTAAAACATAAATCAATGTCAAACCCAAAATCAATTTTTAGCCTTAAGGAGCGATCATATAATAATCGGTACTCAAATCAATGAATACATTTTAATTCGATTTAATTTATTGATTTATCCTTTTCCTTGTGTTACAAGGTGCGGGGATACAGTGCCATGAGGACCTTTTCTATTAAGCCCGAACACCTCTTTAGCACACCCATTTAGAGTAACATTTTATTAAGCACTTTTTACCCATAAGATCACTTAAAGAGTCAACATCTTCAAGCTCCATTCTATAAATACGTGTGCTTGCATAAAAACACACACAAAAGCAGACGCATAACTCCTCATCCAGTTCAAAAATAATGTTTATTAGACAATTTTCATTTCACATTTTGCGTTTTCGTTGCGCCACTTTGGCATGTTTACCTTTCCGAATGGATTAAAAGTCGAGGCACATGATGGGCCGCCACCGCTACCGCCACATCACGCTCTCCGGTGCACCGCCCCCTCAAGGTCCCACCCCACTTTTCCGTTTACGGTTTGCATATTGTCAGACATTTATTTACCGTAATTTACCCACACCAGTGTCTAATTAAATTTACCGGCGATTAACCAACTTGGCTTGGCTAAAACTCAAAACGCCAACCTGCCGCCCCCATCGAGGTCCAGGCTTCACATGAGGGAAGGCTGCTGAGGGGGAGGGCTGCTGAGACGACAGTAATTCGTTTATAATGCGTAGGACATGTCGACAATGCCACAGGACATTCGTAATGAGTGGGTGGATGGGAGGGTGGTGCGTGGTGGTCCTAGCCCACGGGTCACATGGCCATCACAAGAGAAGAAACTTCCCGGCTTTTCACAACTTGAAAGCACTTCTATCGACTTTGATGGACAAGGACTAGGCGGGGTGGATTCTCGCTGGTCAGACAGGGGTTGCCATCCCGCTGTCGCCCCTCGGCTTGATGCTTCAAAGGTTCGCTGCTCTGCTTTTCTCTGCTACCGCTTCTTCTGCCTGTCCTGACACATGTAAATGCGGTTGAAGTAATGACGAAATGGGCACTAGACTTGGTGCCCATCTACCATCTACCATCTACCACGCACCACCTTACTTCCGGGGCGCCTTCGGACCCACAATCCTTTGACGTCGCCGGAGTTGTCTGTTGTTGATGTTTGCCCTCATTATTGTTGTTGTTGCATTGCGGTTGACATCATTTTGTTTGCCTACAGGACAACACTGTGAGAAATGTTCAACGCCCACACGAATTACATATACATATAAGAACTCTTATTATAATTCATTATATGGCTATTATTTTCTATTTCTAGTGCGGATTTTTAATATTGTAATGTCAAACAAAGCAAAGATGCCTTGCAGGCGAGAGAAGGACATAAGCTGTCATAAGATTAATTCGGTGCAGAACGGTCAAATTTTAAGAAATTTGAATGGCCGAAAAGGCTCGTGTTAGTTTATGTATTAAAATGACATATAAGAACATAACATTTAATTTTGTTGTTGAAAAACATGTCTACGAGTTAAAATTAACATCCTGTGGCCGCTCCCATCATAACAGTTTACAGAATCATCCCAAGGTAATTACGTTAAGTTAATTTATTTTATTTTTAATTAATTTATTGGTTTTAAATCAATGTTGACATCCAAAAACCCCATTTTTGACAAAAAACAAGTTTATTTGTTGGTTAAAAAGTATAAAAAAATAATTCCGACCAGGCCTTTAGAATTAGATGAACAAAATTTAAAAACAATCGACCTAGTAGGTTTTAAGTTTCGACTATCAAAATGGCCCTTTTGAGGAGATCGCTTTAATTTAAGCGACTCTTACCCAACATTCCCTACATTTGTACATTTTGCTTTGCTCGATGTAAAACTTTAACGCAATATTCTTGAAATATTCATAAGAAATTTTTAAGTAGAAACAAAAAATTAAATACCATATCTTTAGGGTGGAATCTTAGGCAAATGTGAGCTTAGTACGCTTAGTACTTTAGAATTATGTTCGACTTTTTTATGTTTTCCTTTACATTTTAGGACAAATCTCTTCGGCTGCACATTTATCTTTCTAAAAAATATTTTTTTTTAAGTAGAATTGAAAAAATCATAGAATGATGTAATCGAAGAGAAGTTACATATTAGCAGAAGCCTCTCAGATAGAGGAAAAATATTTAAATATGAAAAAGAGAACATCATGGATATATATATTATATAAAATCTTCATTTCAAATATTTTCAAATATATCCTTTTTTATTTCTGCGTTGCATTTGTAGTAACAAAAGTTTTTTCTGGTATTCTTTAACTTACTAGAGTTACCATATTCGTGTAGTCCGGTATTTGCCGCTGTGGCGGACTGGCCACACTATTTTTGTTACAGTGTGCATGGCAATCGCATGGGCGGCAGGTGCCTCTGTCTCTACCTCTGCGACTGTCCATGTCCGCCGCTCACCCCCTGTCCACCGGTTTTTGGTACGGCGTATTTGTCAACCGCGCATAAACCCTTAAATCCGGCTTCCGGGGTTCCCGTGTTCCGGGGTTCCCGGCTTCTTCCTTCGCCGTTCGCCGCCGCGTTAATCCCTGATGTGTCTCTGACATTTGCACTGACAGTGACAACACTTTGATGGGTGCGACGCCCCAGCCGAGCCAGATCCCGAGTCGATTTGAATGGAGAATATGGAGTGGAGTGGAGTGGAGTGGAGTGGAGTTCAGGGGAGTGAAGTGGAGTGGACTGGCGCTCAGAGCCGGCAGCAATGACGACAATGACAATGACTGTGATGCGAAATTTCCATGCCTCTGCCCTGGGGTGGCTTTGTGGGTGCTGGCTCCGATGTTGTCATTGTGGTTATCTTGCCCGAAGGTATGGTCTCGAACGCTTTGCTTATTAGAAGCAATTTAAGTGGCATTTCTCCACCGAAAACGATTTCAATCATTCGAGTTAATTGACTCACTGCAAACAGTGTGAACTTGATTAAAAAGTTGTTCTTTCGGCTTTTGCAGTCAACGGGGTGAGTTTCCATAATTGTTCGTTCCTACAAATGTAGTCTTTCTCGTTGTTGTCAACGATATTTGCTTGGAGGATTATAGGTTGACCAAAACAAGTATTTTATTTAAGAAAGCTGATGCCTAAAATATTTCAAAGGTTAAACTAAACAATGTATTCCTAACACTAGCTTTAAAATATAATTTAAAGGATTCTATACGATAGGATTAATAGAAAGAAAAGACAACAGAAATAGTTGTTCTTGCTGTAATATCTGTAGAATTCTTTATGAATATTCCGAATTAAATTGGTCTGATTGGTTCGACAAAGGTCAACTTAATTCATTGATTTTCCACACTCCTCTCGTTCTACTCGACCTCTTATAGAGACATACATACATATATCACCCACTCACTGTTGTCTCTCGCTTACCGACACGACAGCCACCAAATTTGTTAACAATTTAAAGGAAAAAAGATAAATAAGCCAGCAAAAATACAAGCTCCGAATTTGCAGCCGCTACTTCGACTTGCATTCGAACAGCACTTGCACCACCGGTGGCAGGAACCGGTGGCTTTGCAACGCCTACGTTGCAGCTTGGTCCCCCGCAAACAATGTCGCGGTGCAAAAAAAAAAAATAATAATAAAACACACAGAAAGAGGGGAAAAAACAAGCAAATGCGGGTGACAAAAGTTTCGTTGTACAAAGTGGCAAGAAAAAAACCTTGCGGTGGTTAGCAGAAACTGAGACCCACTGTCAGGCGACCTGGCAAACCTTTTGCCTCACAGGAGATCTCTCAATGCGATTTTCAGATAATTTTCAGGTTCATTTGCTTGTTGCGGCTTAACAGCGTGAGAGAGTTTGGGAGGAAAAGCCACTCTGCTTTTTGGCCGAAATGGGGAAATGTCAATGAATTAATTAGTATCGAAATTAGGAGCGATATCTTTACCCTGTAGTTTTTAACTTTTCTTAGACCTTTGGGTGATGCTTATGAATACTTCAGTATATGTACTTCTAGCCATATCTATATTCTGAAATCTGAATAAATGAATTTTGATCGGCGCTTAGCCTTCCCTTCTAGTTGTCAAATAATCGAAAATTTAACGATAAATGAAATCAAATTCCACTGACATCCGTCTGCAGTCTCTCAAGAGTTTCCTTTCCCAGACTTCCCCATTTTCTACTGTGGCAGACAAGCCAATAAAATTCAAATGTGTGGCGCGGACTGTCCGCTGCCTAATCTTGCAACTTGTCAGAGCAAGCGAAATGAGAAAAGCGGAGGAGAAAGGCGAACTCCGAACAATATAAGACAAAGTGAGGACGGGCGACAGTCCGCCGAGCTGTCAAGGCGATAGAAGTGCCACAGAAAACATGCAAAAATCAAGAGGCGAGCAAAAACGATATATAGTAAGCGCCCTTGCCCATACATACTATATATCGTTCGGGTTTCAAATCTCAGCCAACTCGGACTTCGAGCTGAGCTCCGGCTCTGTATTTTTTGCTTTCGCTGGCAGTGACATCTTGGCCACATATTTTGCTTGTCGCAGAGGACACAATAATGTCAACCGATGGAATTCCCGCACATTCATTTTGCACCCCGGACCCGTCCGCGATTCGATTGACCGAAATAGAGAAAAATTCTACATATCCCGGGGCATCATTTATCAGTTGCAAGTTATTGCCAGCTCGTCCAGATTTTTGCATACCCTTTACCTCGCCTCCCACCCAATGGCAAGCGAATGTGTCACTTCTTGTTTCGGAATTAGAAATCTCTGCCAGCGACCCACCCACTTCGCGGCAATCACCCCTTTTCCCAAGTCAGGCTGCAATTTGTTATCCATCAATTTGGGTTTTTACGAGTATTCGTCCTTTGATGGACCAATTGCTTGGAAACTGGTCGCAGTTGAAAGAGTCACAGTGGTCTACATATATTGAATGTAAATCATATATTAAATTATTGTTGCAAAACACAATCACATACTAACTACTATTCTTTAAACATTTTGTACAAGTTTTTTAAACATCGTTTTAAATAAAGTTGACATAAGGGTAAGTATTTTTTGAATATTTATATTCGTTGTCAAACAAGAAAGATACAGTCGATTGTGCTGTAAGATACCCGTTACCCATAGCACATTAACATAGTTAAATGACTTAGTCTAATTATGCCCAAATTTATAAATAACTTCAATTAAAAGGCGCGAAAGGCAGAGGAAAATGTTAATGAATTGGTACGAAATGTTGCTACAAACATGTCAGGCAACACCCAAATAAAGACATTACACGTTGCTCTGAACATGTTGAACCACACGCATTGGTGCTGCCAACACAAATGTAGATGTTAATGAAGTTCAGCATACACAGAAACCTTAATAACTCCCATGTTTATCATCCGATTTTAATGGCACGTCTACACAAATATATATATATATTTACTTTATACCGAAAATCACAACCTTAGCTTAGCTATATGTTTTTCAAGATTTCAAGGTCGGAAGTCGACGTGGCCAAATTTTAAAACTTCATCTGACACAGATCTGTTGCTTCGAACGGATGGACAGGAAGGGTTTAAAAATAAATCTCGTTTTGATCTATCAAATGTACGATACATGTTATCTTGCATGACCAAACCAAGCTCCTTAAAAAAAAATGACGAAGTCAAGCTAAGGTTGAATGCCTCACAGTTTGGACATCGGGTGAAAATGGGGACACATGCGGTGCTATTTATGACATGCTTCCGTTAAAATACTCACGTTTTGCTGGGCTGAATGGAAGAAGGAGCCCCGTGGCAGAATTGACGCTTGGTGCAATCACTCGTGAAAATCCATCCAAGAACCAGCTTCGGAGTCAACGGAGCAAGGACTAAATGCCGAGCACTTGAAACTTCAAAGGAAATGCCTATCGCTGTCAGGGACATAAATTGCGCTGACAGCGAAAAATGTGAAAAGCACAAATGTGCATTTCACGTTGACGATGCAAAACCCTTGTCTTCCACACTTCCACTCCCTGCACACTTTCCCTTTGAGGTCGGTCCTCTTCGCAGGCCTGCTCGAATGTATGCAGCAAAATATTTTTGCAATTGCATAAAGCCGAGACATCAATAAAATAAATAACAATAATTCTGCAAAATGCCCATAAATCCAGCGAGCGTTGCCATAACTTTCGTTTTTATGACTCCAACTAGACAGAGTGACGCGAAAGCGGACCTTCTACCCTTCTACACCTGCCTGTGCCGCAGTCGCGAATCGAGACTGAGCCAGTGCTGCCAGGTAAGACCACAACCAGACGTAAATGTCAATATATAGCTACATTTAAAGCAATGTAAAAATGGATATAGATGACATTTTTGTTCTTATATATGATGGAAAAATGCATTCGGTTCAGAGGAGACGAGAAAAAGCCTGACTTTAGCCATGCATTTAGATTTGTATTCCTACCTATTCGTGATCTGAATCTCAGGAATACAACGCTTCAATAAAGCGCTTCTAAAAGCGATTCCGATCATACATGTATAAATATATATATTTATATTTATATATTGGTCTTTTAAAATCAA
>JAEIIG010003650.1:0-10418 GCA_018904695.1 Drosophila parvula
AAAAAAAAAAAAAAGAATACAGCAAAGGAAATGAGAGAATTAAATGATATTATGTCAAAAATATGTTCATAAATGGTCGCTCGTTTTTAAAAGAAAACTTTCACATTATTTCATAGGAAATATAATCGTGTTAAGCTGGCTAAACTCAAAAATCCTTAGTCGGTTGTTTAAATATATATACATATATCAAACAGGTTAGAGTAATAATTAAAACATACTTAAAATTTAAACAATTTGTAAGATATTTAGAAACTTGCGACAGGAAAATTGTTGATTAAACAATATAAAAATAAGTAAAAACTCCTACAAAAATATGTCTGTAGCATTATCAGGGATATTTAAAGAACACCCTTTGTTGATTTTATAAAATGAAAGTGTAATTAATAAATATTCACTACTTTAAACATTCACTCACTCAAATATTTACATACTTCAAATGTTCGGAGCTTAAATACCTTAAGCACTCTCCACGCCGGCCTTACGGCACTTTAACTCCTTTTGAAGCCCACTCCTTGCTGTGCGCGGCCAGGTGCACGTGGAACAGGTAACAGGTAGGTGGTAACTGGAAACGTGTAGCATTTAGTTGTAGCTGCGTTGGCACCGCGCAAAACATGTTAATTTGCTAGCTACAAAATGCATCCGATGATTGCCTGAGCATCGTGGGTATTTATTTATTCTTTTTTTTTATCCTCAATTGATAAGGTTAATTGGGAGCAGCAATGGGGCTTGACAAGGCCATCTTATAGACCCCCCCTCTTTGACATAATTTTGCATGTTAATGGAGACATTTGCGAGCCATTGCTTCCTACTACATACTACCAGCCCCCTATTTGATTAGCGATTTCCTAGCATTATGCAACATTTACTACATGTACTCCACATATCCAGTATTATTTGCAGCCACATATCATATTATCTGCGCGTCTCCGTTATTGTTGTTTATTTTTGTGCTGCTGCTTTTTTTTCCGTTTCCCGCAAACAATTCATTTTACCAGTTTGATTGAATCATGTCGCGGAGAGCTGAGCGGGGATTTTAATGCAATTTTCCCAGTCCCAGTCCAACTCTAGGCTCATTTAATTGGAATTCCAATTTGGTGCAGCGGCAGCAGCCACAGCAACAAAATTGTTTTTCATCTCATTATTGCAAGTGGTCGAAAGTAATTCATAACACATACAATATTAAGCACACACACACAAAATCAGGTGGAAAAGCCACTCACTGGTTTTGTTTATCCGCAGCTTTTCACACTCCAAGGGAATATTAATTTATAATTTCGATTAATGGAACCGCAATCATGATCGGGATTTTGGGGTTTTGCCAAGAATTTCTTTTCAAACGAATCATTGTTTTAAGTACCCAGCAAGAATTTTTAAAATTCAATTCCAATTTAATTACTTAAATTGAACCCTAATAATTGCATTTAATGGCTTTAAATGGTTATAAATAAATCAAATTGAAATTATTGCTTGTGGTGTATTCAAGCGTAAATAGAGGTCACTAAGCTCAAGAACAATAATTAAAACATACATACATATGTACATGTACTCGTGTGATAGATTATTTGAAAGAATTGTGAAACTCTATATATCATCGAAGTCCCTCAATCTCCACTGTAGCTTTATATTTTCGACTTATTTTTCACACTGTCCAGACAGCATCGGAAATAAATCTGTAGTGGGGAAAGCATTCCACAAGGACATCCTTTCTCTTCAGACTTTTTCTCCTACTCAATGGTATGCATCTCTGTTGTTGTTTTATTCTATCTTTCTTCGTTTTTTTTCTCTAGCCCAAAAATTCTAGCCCAGTCACATTGCAGGAAAATGTGCGGAAAGCAGAGTCAATTTGCTGACTTACATAAAAAGTGCATATGCAACCATATCCTTGCGTTGGGGCTTTTCCCGCCTTTACCCGAAAGCTCCCAGTAAATGCAATTTCCATATGGGCGATGGCAGAAAGTGTACAACACTTTGCTTAGGATATAACTCGTCCAAAATGTAACTAAAAAAAAAAGAAATGAAAGACTTGCAAATGCTTGAAATCTGGGGTTTAAAAGCCCACTTCCCTCCGAAAAGCTACGTGGTTGGGCTGGCAGGTATATCCCGGCATCCAGGCAATGCCTCCAGGGAATTACCTTGGTTATTGTTTCAACATTTTTATCTGCCCGCCCTCGACAACAGAACAAAAAAAATAAAATAAAGAGCGAGTCCCACAAGGAAACAGGTGAAATAATACCAAAAAGAAAAACGAGGCGACGACTGGGGCGAGTCCCTAAAAATAAGGAGAGGGGTGCATTACATATGCCACGAGTGCGTTTGGGCATAAATCCCAATTTAATCCATCCTGCTTTTAGTTTTGTACATTTGCAATCTCCCAGGTTTTTCTGTTTCTCTCCTAATTTGTACGTTTCTTTCTCAAGTTTAAGTGTACTTAAAATCTTATTAATTTAATGGTTATTAAATAGATACAAGTTAAATACATCTATTTAGTTACTTGCTTATACAATTTAATGATTGTTAAGGTAAACCTTTATAGTCATATTCCTTAGATCGTAATAAAATATGTTGGCAAGGAGTTCTTGTTTGATTTATCGTATTTTACATTTTTGATTTTATAAACTGCTCTGCAAAATTTTCTTTTTAAGATCCTCGTTTTTTATGAATATCTTAAGTAATTATAAAAAATACATTTCTGAGTAAAAATGCATAGAAACAAAAAAATCAAAACGAGAGCATGCACACTTCGTTACTGCCAAAATTGCAGTTTTGTTTATATTTTTTTTGTATATATTTTGTTTAGTTTTTTTGTCTGTTACTTTTTTTTACCAGCCTAGTACCATTCGGCCCCCTTGACCCATCCGGCCCCCCCTGCAGCTTGGCCGTCTCCCTGTAGCACTCCCCGGTGACTTGAATTTAGCTAAAAACTGTTTTCGGTATGGGGCCAACATTTTCATGTTCTCGTGTTCGTGTTTCGCATTTTTGTTTGTTTGTTGTTATTTATTTTGTATTTTTTTTGGTACCTCTAAATGCTTGTTCTGGGTTGTGTCTCGCTTCTACCTACCTGCCTAGTAAGTTCCAAAGCCGCGCTTCGGAACAATAAAAGATAAGCCGACGTAATCCCATGGGGATTGCCCCCGATCTCGGTCCGAAAAACCTGGCATTTATTATGCCGGCAGTTCGTCCGGGGTTCTTCTGTTGCTTCCACAACAATGTTGTTGTTATTGAAATAGAAACTTATCAGTGGCCTCTGAGCAATCACAAACGCTGTGGAAAAAGAGCCCACAAATGGCATTACATGAGGGGGCGAACTGTGATAGGCGCCATGGGGAGCGATCGCGATTGTGGAGCGCGCTAGCGATTGAATCACTCGATGACAACAACTTCGATATACAATCAAGGTCAAAGGTTCATCACTAGTGCAGTTCTACAGAGTGCTAGTATATGATGCCCATTATGGAGGATTGCTGCGCTTTTATGAATATATGTACATATAATTAAAAGATATATATTTAAGGACTAAGAAAATAATCACAAAACTCTGAAGTTGTGGTAATTCTGAATGTTTTTTTTAGCCATAAAATCTATTTAATAAGCTAAATACCTTTGTTTTGCGTCTTGATTTTAAGTTAGTTAATATACCCTGCCCTTGTAGGGTATCAATGCTGAGCGAGGCAAAAAGAAAATGCAGATACAAAAGACAAGCTCTAAATATTTATGGCTCCCTCGAAAGAGACGGCCAAAGAGAATGTCAGCAAGTGAGTGACTAAGCTTTGACCCCGGCTTTGATCCCCCATCTCCCACTCCTTCTCACACTCTCTCTTTCTCTGTTTCTCTGTGTACTTTGCATTCTCTTTCGGTGGACAGCTTAGTTTAGTAACCCATTCAACTTGTCACCCATTTTCGCTTATCAATTCCACTTTCAGTTTCCATTTCCATTTTCCCCGCTCTCATGTAAAGGCGATAAGCCTGACACAAAGAAAAAATAAATAAACTAAAATAAACTCATTTCAAGATATTGTGTAATTACATATGTATGTACATACATACATACATATGTAGATTTAAAAACATAAACTAATGTGTAAACCAAAAACTACGGAACATTTAAAACAATCTAATTTGTTTTAATATTTTTAAATTGAAATGCATTGAATAATTCTTATAATTATAGGTTTTTTGTTATTATAATAAATAATAATATATTAATTAAGTCGCTTTTGTTTTATAATTCACACATAAAAGGTTATAGAATGTTTACAACTTCAAAAATTATTTACACCTTGAGGTTGATGTTATTTATTAACTTTCTTTAAAGCCAACATCATATTCACACTAGTGTTCATTTTCGGACAGTGCACTTGAAAAGCTTTTCAATTAGCTTAGGGCAAATAAAATAAAAACAAATAATAAAAAACAAGCTCAACACATTGAAATGCATTTTCGACTTGCGATAAAGTTAAAGTTAAAAGTTTAGTTGAAGGCCAACTTGCAGTTTAATTCTTCTTCTCCTTTTTGTTAGCTTCTCGTTCTTCTTCTTTTTTTTTCTTGGCCAACTAAAGTGAAGCCCCACAAAGTGCACTAAAAAGCAGACAGAAGAAATGCTGAACAAATATATATACATACATATATACAATACATACATATACATATATTAAATAATAAGAAAAACAGAAAAACCGCCGCCTGTCGAGACACATTTCAGCAATAAAAGCAAATGCGAAAGAAGAGGAAAAATATAGAAGAAAAAACTAAACAACAATAACGAGGGCAGCAAATCACAGCGACTGAAGAAGAAGTAGAAGAAGAAGAAGCGTGAGCCAGGTAATCAGCACCACCAAAATGGCACTGTGGGTGCCAAAAGTGCGAGAAGTCGCAGGACTCTGGTTTGAAAAAACTTTTTCGGAAGCTTAAAACTTTTCCAACTCTGCTCATTGATTTACGTAAATAAATCAAGAATTAAGAAAGGAATAAAATAAGCCGATAAATATGTATAAAAACTAATCATCGGCGATGTAACATTTTTGGGCAATACAATACATTTAATTAAATTATTTAATTTCAATTTAAATGATGCGTCTTTTTTTAATAAAAAAAATTCTTGTACCCGTTTAAGGTAAATTCTTTTTTTTTGCACGCAGTTGGCCCGGCTTGACCCACTGTGCCGGTTGGCAGGAAGCCGCGATGAAGAAGCAGAAAAGCTGAGCCAAACAAAAGGCAAAGGTAAAGAGCAGCTGCTGCTCTCCTTCGTCTCTCGCTCTCACTGATCGCTTTACCTGGTCCTTTTTATTCAACCCCTCACCCTCTTCACACACACACTACCCCCTAACCTCCCTGGCCTACCTGTGCGCTCGCTGTCCATTGGAGCGTGAGAGGAAGGGAGATGGCAGCAACAATAAACCTGCTGCAACGACCCGAAAAATTTGCATGAGCAGCGGCGGCAGAAGCAGGAAGAGGGAGGAAATCGAGGAAGGAAGAGAAGGGAAAGAAGACGAAATGCATAAAAATGAATTTTAAAACTAAATAAATTCTCACAATTATATTTAAATAAAAGAGCAATTACTTTTTCTATTTCAATATGTTGCGACATTTTCTATTTGTCAATGCGGGTGGCAGCAGGTAAGCGGCATTGATATAATAATCCGGAAGTTTCCACACAACACAAAACCAAATCCGTCATAAAAGAAACCCGAAAGCCGACTCAAATAGAAAATAAATTAAATGCAATCCAAAAATCGCTGACATCCATAAAAAGGTGGTTCATATTTTCGTTCACTTCCCCACCTTCCGATTCGTTGTCAGTGAAAGTTCTCAGCGAACGTGTCGCAACATAATTAAACATGAATAACAAAAAACGTACCTTAGCTCGAGTTAAACGCGTTTCCAATTAATTGCTCGTGTTGTCGATCTCGAACTCCATTTGATTCTTGAAAAACAACAAAAAACCGAAAAACACTCAGATAAAAACAGAAAAAAATTTAAAAAAAATATTATTGAAAAGCCGGGCGATTATTTCTTTCACATAAATGTAATCTCCATTTGTTTTAATTGAGCAAATCTACTAAATATATAATTTATTTCATATTCTATGACAATGAGATGATTAATATTATTTAATTGAAATAATTAACAACTTGAAAATTTATAAATTTGTAAAATTTTCACTTTTTAATCGTTTTAATCGATTTCAATCTGATATTAATTTCTATGTATTTCGTAATATTCACATTTAAACACACACTTTTAGTCGTACATTTTTTTTTAATTCAAATTATTCGTTTTTAATTGTTAATTGAATTATTTATTAACTCAATACATTTTCTTTTAGTTTGCTTTGTTTTCTCTATTAAAATTGGTTATTTGAAGCCAAAGTGTACAGGCGAGACGAAGCGACAGCACCTGCGACGCGCGCGCGCAACTTGCACAAACTTGTCGAACGCTGTTGCTATTACCGTTGTTTTTGTTGCTCTGCGGCTGCGCTGTCGCGTCTGCGCTGCGACGATGTGTGACGACACGCAACTTGCAGCGATTTCTATTTTGTTTTTGTTTTTGTTGTTGTTGCTGCTGTGGCATATGTTGTTTGCAATGCGTGCCACCCAGAACAAAAAAAAATAACAAATAACAAAAACAAAACAAAGTGCGCGAAATAAAACCGAAACCCCAATTAAAAACAAAAACTGCAACAATCCGCTCGCGTACGTCCGATCCACAGAATTCCCCAACGATCAGTGCTAGAGAAGCAAAAACATTGAATGTACTATCGATACCATCGATGGTTAACGAAACCGATATACCGATGTTAATTTTCCCACATATAGGGTATTCGCTATACAACTAAGTGATAACATTTCTTAATGTATCGGCGATATATTTAGTGGGACAGGAAACGACCCTAAATGGTCGTTTAGTGCTGCTTTAAAGGTGACTTCAAAGGTTCTCTGCCTTTATAAACAATTAATGAAAATGCCAAATAGAAGTAAGAAACGAACTACAACTTGGAACTAAACTCGTAAAGTGCTAGAGCTGCCACCTTTTTAAACCAAAGATATCGATGTATCGATATAACTATGAATACTTTTTCCAGGCGATATGGCACCACTGATATCACCTGTTTTTAAAAAATTCTATATCCGAAATTGATTGTGATTTGGTTTCGTAAGTGAGTTTCTGGACAAAAAAGACATTAATTCCGGCCGCAATCTATGAGCCTGGTGAACTGGCAACGCATAGCGTCCCTGGGGACCTTTTCCCGGTTTCTACAACCCTTGACCACACAGAAAATCAAGCTAACACCAAGGGTATTTCCCGAGATTAAGCAGACAAAGCGATTTTGTGCTAGCAATAAGAAGATGGTCAAGTATCTGAGTCAAGCCGAGGCCATCAATGTGGACCAGGAGCTCTTCACGACATACCGATTCAGCGTGGACCAACTAATGGAGCTGGCCGGTCTGAGCTGTGCCCACGCCGTCGCCAAGTGCTTTCCCCCGGAGAGCCATCCGCGAGTACTTGTGTGTTGCGGTCCAGGGAACAACGGAGGCGACGGCTTGGTATGCGCCCGCCACCTCTCCCTAATGGGCTATACGCCCGTTATCTACTACCCGAAGCCCATGTTCGAGGCATTAAGTCACCAATGCCAATTAATGGAGATTTGCGAGCTGAAGGAGTGCCCCAGCGTTGAGGTAGCAGGCAGCCAGTACGATCTCATTGTGGACGCCTTGTTTGGTTTTAGCTTCAAGCCACCAGTTCGAGCCAACTTTGTGGCCGCTGTGGAGCTGATGCAGCAGACGAAGCTGCCGATAGCCAGGTAGAAAAGAGCGGGGGAGTTCGCAAAAAGATTATCACGATATTAATGCCTGAATGTTTTCCCTTAGCGTGGACATACCCAGCGGCTGGGACGTGGAGAAGGGCAAGCTGAGTGAGTGTGACCTGGAGCCAACTCTGCTCATTTCCCTGACAGCTCCGAAGCTCTGTGCCCGCCACTTTCGGGGAGAGCACCACTATTTGGGCGGCCGATTTGTGCCCCCATCACTGCAGCGCAAATACGAACTGAATTTACCCGTATATCCCGGCAACGAACTCTGCGTCAAACTGTGATTTGTGCCTCATATAGAATTGTTTAAATAAATTCTATATTTTATATTATATTATACAGGGTACAGCAGGTTTTACAGCAATGTTTATTATTGCTTTGGAGTGCACACTGTACATTTTTTACGCAAGAAATTCGTTGCACCGAAAAGAAGTCGGAAAAGGATCCAATCCTGAGCCAACGGACGTTTTATTTGTGTTTATTTTTGTATTTTGCATATATTTATATATATATTTCATTACATATTAAATTAGGTTTAGGAGGCTAGCCCTTATTCCCGGTAAAAGATCTATTTGTACAAACGATTGTAGTTCTTGCGACGGCGATCCTCCTCGAAGTTGTTGTTCCTGGCCCACTCCTTGAGGTTGCCTTTGGAGCGCAGCATGGCCGACTTGGAGTCCACGTCGCGCAGCACAAATGGCGAGAAGCCGGCGGTGTAGTCTTCATTCAAAGCGTTCGTCTTGGTCTTGGCCACCCGCGATGGCATCTGGCGGGGCATGGGCTGATCCTCGAAGAGGATGGGATTGCGCGAGTGCTTGCCGCCGTGGAAGCGGGGCAGGCTCTGGTTCTTGAATTTGTTGGTCAGCGGTCGCCGCGTATTAATGTGTATCACCTGGCGGCCGTTCTCGTCCAGGCTGACGGCCACTCGCTTCAGCGTCTTGTTGCCGCAGTTGGGACAGAAAACCTTAGTCATTATGCTGGTGGTCTTGTAGCAGGCGTAGCAACGGAGGATGTACGTGCGCAGCTGCTTGATAATGCGGCCGTTAAGGGCGGCCAAATGGAGATTGAGCTGCTTCAGCACGTTCTGCAATGCGTAGTCGGTGGTCATGCAGGCAACGGGCGGCACCTCGTCCGTCTCCACCTTGCCCTCCAGCGCCTTCTTTGCCTTCTTGATATTGGAGTGCGTGATCCAACCGTCGTCGCCTATGTCCTCGTCCCCTACTTCCTGTGACTTCTCCTCCCCTTCTTCGGGCTCTTCGCTTTCGTCCGCCCGCGGCTGGGATATTAGCAATTGCGAGAGCTCTTTTTCCTCCTCGGCACTGGGCGCACACTTTAGCTGCTCGAACAGCTTGTCCAGCTCCTCCTGCGAGGGCTCATCCTCCTCATCGGGCTGCAGTGGCTGCTGGCTGGGCAGGGCTTCCTTGCCCGCCAACTGAGCTTCAATGGCGGCTTTCACGGCGTCCACAGCTGCGGTTTCCGCTTCGTCCTTCTCTGCTTCGCCCTCTGAAGATTCCTCCTCCTCCTCGGAAGCCTCATCCTCTGCCTCCTCCTCATCGGACTCTGCCTCACCCTCGGGCATATACCAGCCCACCAAACGCTTGTTGCTGACATCCAGCATCTCGGCGGGCTTCTCCTTGGAAGCGATTGTCTGCGCCATTATAGGCTCTGTGCGGAGATGTTCGGTGCCGACGGTGTCCGCCTCAAGCTCGTAGGTGAGCGAGATAACCTTCAGGTCGATGCCAGAGAGACTGGCGTAGTCACCGGTCCGCTTGGCGAACTCCACGCAGTGCTTGACGCTCTCCGGGCGCGGCTCTCGCACCTGCAGGTCAAAGGGTAGGACGCAGAGGCGTCGGATCTGTCGCTTGTTGCGCACCTCGGCCACCACCTCGGGCACGGTGAGCACCTGCTCGGCATATTCCTAAAAGGGAATTTTTAATATGAGATTTATGTTTGTGCACTCACAGCCCGACTGCGGCATGTGGCATCTGTGGCACACTTACGTTTAGGGGCACAGCGTTGATGAAGGCCGTGGTGTCTGCTATCAGAAACTTGATCTTTCCGCTCGTCTCCGTCATTCTGCCGCAAAATTCTCACATGAAAAAAACAAGGGAAAGCAAAACAAAACTTGGCCGCAGCACGTGTTGGTGTCGGCAGTGTGACCGTGCCATCACAAAGTAAATTACCTTCTCGCAGTAATTTAAAGTTAGTACAAGTCTGGCCACACTCGGCAAATAGTCAAGCTAATTTTGTTTTTCCCGGAAAACTCGTTGTTTTGGGGGTTTGAATAACAGGCATGTGTTTTAAAGCCATTTGGACGGAGGAAGCGCAATTAAATATAAAAATCAAGCTTGATATGCGAACCGAACCTAAACAAGCTCCAATGAGTCAGACCTCTTTAGGGTAGTTCATAGAATTATGAATTGTTAAAATTTATTATAGGAGTGATAATACAAAATATTTGCAGCCCTTGCAGGCAGAAATGAACCCAGTGCGTCGGCGCACCGCTGTCCATGGTGTGATTCCCCACCGGACACCTCTAACTGGCTGGTCACATTTGGATCTGCAATGGACATCTGATTAGATTAGATCGTTTAGAACGTGTTGTTTACCTTAC
>JAEIIG010003690.1:0-10210 GCA_018904695.1 Drosophila parvula
ACAAAATAAGAACTGTTCCCAATTAAAGGTGTCGCCCTTTTCTCCATAAAACAAAAAAAAAAAAAGCCTAATCAAATTGATGTTGCTCAGCTGCTAATTCTTCTTCCTCTTTCGCGCTCAACAGTGGCAGCCATAAATTAGTCCGTGGTGGGCGTGAGAAAGCGGGGGCGTGGGCGTGGCGCCAAGGCACTCCCCCCCCCACCAATAAATTCATCAATTTTTCGGGTGTCAAAGAAAAATACAAATAAGCAAGAAAAACATGAAGGAGCTAAGCAAAAGTTTTAGCGCCGCCTTCGCACTTCCCGAAGGTCACGCCCCACTCCAGCTTCATCCCCAGCGCCCACTTGGTAACCCCTCGCCACCCCGCCCAACCCCCCAACCCCCCAACCCCCCTCTTTCTGGGCCACTCCAGCTGAAGCCTTTTAATTGAATATTAATAACAAAATCCTGCATATTAAACAGAGGCTGGCAACAAAGCAACTTCAACATCAGGAACACAAGCAGCCGCAGAATGGACCAGGACCTTTTGTTAATATATGCACACATCTGTGTGGCCAGGCACTGCGAGAAAATCAAGCCAACAAAATGGGATTTTTTACTTAATAAAATATTATCTTGTATAATATATATTAAATATAAAATGATATATTATATTATAGTATATATACAACTCTTTTCAATTTCCTATATTTATTACTATCTAAATTCTCGCTGTGCAGGCGTGAGTGTATGCGTATATACATAGTTGTATGTGTATGTGTATGCAACCTCTGTATTATGCCACGTTCCACATCCTGGCCAGCAGTCCGGACTGCGCTCCTGACGATGTCAAATGTTAATGCAATCAAATTGGAACCTCATTCAGTTCAAAGGCGAGGAGTGCGAATAAGACAGGGTGGGGATTAAGGGGATTGAGGGGAGCAGCACTAAATTCAATTATGCATGTAGTAAGGGGAGGAAGGGGGGAGGGGATAGAGGAGGGTCGGGGATCTAGAGCAGATTAAGACCAAGCTGGAACGTGTCCTTCTTCTTGAATTTTTTCTTTTGCGCTTTTGCAAGCTTAGGGAATTGGTATGGCGGAAACCCTTAAAGTTCAAATTAAAGTTGTGCTCAAAAATAAAATAAAAAACAACACACTAAAGTCAACACTAGATGGGAATCTAAAATAATATACAATATGAATTGGAAACCAACTTACTTAGTAAGTGTTTTAAATATGTTTTCTACACTTGTTTTACGAAGACGCCTCCCTTTAATAACATCAGTTTAACTGAAAAATAAAAACAGGAAAACAGAAGACAATTATAGATCATTTTGCATAAACACTTAGATATTTTATATTTAAGTTAATATATTAAGTTAAGTTAGTTAGTTATTAAGTTTAAGTTATATTTAAGGTAACTTGTTAACACTAACAAGTGCCTGAAAATATGGTTTTTGTGGTTAGGAAACAAGAGAAATACTTAATTATTTAGAGTTTATAATATGTACTGGCTTTTGTTAGGTTATTTTTCTGTAAGGCGAGTGTACGGTCACACCACTTACAGTTTCTTCCACAGTGTCATTACCGTATAATTAGAGCTTAGCAAAAAAGATCAACAGTACGAGTACACCGTGCTCAAGACGCAATTCACGTTGATACAAATTGTTTTTATTTTCGTGAAATGGAAATGATTTTCAACAATATACTCCTAATTATTAAACCAAATTTTTTTCTTGTATTTTTGGTGGGGATACACTGCCATTAATTGAATGACTGGTATTCAAATCAAGCGAATCATTCAACCATTTCAATCTTTGCGTGTCGCATTCGCTTTCCTTTCAATTCTGTGGCTGTGGCTACTTTGTTCCTCAACATACATAGTTGTTTTCTCTGTTGTTGTTATTGTAGCCACCTCATGCATATATGCTGGGTGCTATCAACCCCTCGAAAATCCCCCACGCTCACTCTCTATTGGCCCCTTTTGGCTAACGGCGCGCAATTAAATCGATATTACGCGAGCCTGAGCCTGAAGCCTGCCTAATTGCGGATGACACGAAATTGTTTGCGCTATAACAATAAAGCAAAGCTCCCAGCGAACACTCTCCTTACCATCCCATATCAGCCTCACCACCTCCTTTTGGCACCTCTAATACACCAGAGGTGGTGGTCAGTGGCGTTGGTAGAGGCTTTAACTATAGAAAATTGTTCAATTTAAATTGATTTTTAAACTAAAATATAGTTAGCTATCTAACTACTATGAAAACGGCTTAATTACTTGTTCCACAAATTTGTATTTTATTTAAAACTTTAGCATATTGAAATAGTTTTTATGGTTTTTAGGAATTACTGATTTTTAAAAGAGAAAAAACTATTTTTTGTATATATTCCCCTGTTTTTATTTTGCGAATAACTTTCTTTAAATACATATTGAACTCTTTTAAAAATATATTTTATTTAGATGGTCACACTGGCAGAAGAATTCTTAGTATTAATTGTTTAACGAGCGGTATTTTTCGTTAAAACTTGTGTGATTTGCTTAAGATTTTTTGTGGGGTTTTAAAAAGAAAGAAATTATTAAATTAACATTATTAAATTAAATTATTAAAAGAAATATTTATATAAGCCTTACAAAGAACATATATGTATAACCAATATTAAATATATTCTAAGATTGAGCCCCCAAAAATCGTAATACCCCTTCTCCCCCTACGTCACTGTCACATCTTAGCGACCTCTAGCTCTACCTATATTTCTCCATCTCGCTCTCCCTCTAATTTTCTCTCTTGCTCTTACTGCTTACTGTCTCTTTCGCCCCCGCGTGCGGCCAAAGTTCAAATGTTGGCCTTTCTTGACCCTTGGTGTAAGTGCTACACAATATTGACACTAGATGGCGCTGCGAAGTGATTGAGCGCTGTGAATTTCTAATTGGAAATTGATTTAATCGGAATGCCGGTGAATGCCGCGCAAATGATGGAGTTAACTATGTAATTAACTCCGGGGGAAATATTTCATTACTCTGCCATCTGCCATCTGCCAACTGCCAGCGGGCCAGCTTGCTGTTTGGCCCAAAGATTTAAAAGGGGGATTGTATAATTTATTCAAGGACTTTTCGAATGTTTCACGTACATCAAGAAAAGTTTGAACAATTTTATTGATTAAATCAGTAATAATTAATACGAACATTAAGCCTTAATTGTATTTTTATTAACTTACGTAGTAAATGTTATAAAGCCGTATTTTACACTTGGTTTAAGATGGTGTCTTACCTGGAAATAGAAGAAAACGAAAGAGAATTACTTATAATGTTGTTAAAGTGTGTATATAAATATTTGTAAGATTAAAATTAAGTCTATAAAAATGTATTTATGCTTGTAGAAGTCTAAATAAATTGATATATATTTTGTTGTGTGTTTTTTCTCTGTCAAAAATGTGGCTTACATAACAATAGTATTCTTACACAACCCAGATAAGTCAGTTGTAATATTAATTTAATTGTATGGAATATATTACAGAGAAATCCAGACTAAAGAAAATTCTGGGTTTCTACAAAGCCAAAGCTTATAGATTCCGTACCTCCTCATAATTACTGGCATGCAGAATGACTTCTTATTTATTATATATTATTATTATATATATAATATATTATTATTATGAATCCTGCAACTTTAACACCCTATAAATACACATCTTTAAAATAGTGATCCTTGCATTTCCCGCTGTGTATTGCCCAGAATAAAAGGGATTTAACCAAAAGGGTCGTTGTTTCCTGAGCGATTTACCAAAAGGCTCACAAAATGATTTTAAATTCCCCAAATGAGCTTAGGTACGAATTTCTCAAAAAAAAAAAAGAAAAAACAACAATCAAGTACAACAGCAACAGAATGGAAAACAATTTAAAGCGTTTAAGTAAAGTGTAGTGGAAGCGGGCGAGAAAAGGACGAAAACAATGCAATATGTGTGCGTGTCCATTCATGTGCAACAAGGCAGGCGCCTGCCATCAAGGATATTCTGGCTGCTCCTCAACGTGTTCCTCACTTATTGTATTTTTTTCCATGAGTCTCTTTCTTGTCTTTTTATGTTTTGTTGTTGTTTTGTTATTGTTGCAAGGAGAGAGATAGTATAGTGTGTACTTGCAGGCCTTCTTCCGCCTTCTGCTGTATTATAAACAATTTCTTTTTTAAACACACACCCAGATGCACACACTCAAAAGGGACTCTCAGACATGGGTAGAAATGGTGCAAGTTTTACATGGGAATGCCACCAGCCACGGTAGCGACTATCGAATGAATCATTTACGGAGTAATGAATACGGTCACACTGGCAAAATACTAAAATCCAAGTATGATTCCAGTTTGCAATTTTTTAATTTATAAATAAAATAAAGTGGTATAATATATTTAATTTAAAAGACTTCTTTGTTCTATTAAATGGAATTTGTTTTCCACTTTACAAGCATTAATATATTTATTTTAATTTGTATTACTTATCAACAAGTATCCCGAGATAGTTATTTCTTTTCTAAATAATTATTTAATATTTAAACCAAACATAGTATTGTGTTTTTCTCTCATATTTTATGCTCAGTGCACAACTGACGGAAATGAAAGAGCCAAAGGTGCATGAACCAAGAAGAAGGAAAACATTTTAAAGAAATTGTTAATGCCCTGTTGTATAAGTATTATAAGTAAAAAAAAAAGAAAGGAAGTTAAGCCTGAGCAAGTCAAAGATTTTATACCCTTGCCGCTTTTGTTGGTTAATCGATATTTCGATTATTCTTACGGCAGCTAAATCCTAACACATAATAACAAAACGCAGAGAAATAAATGTAAGCATTTCCTCAAATAATTGTTATCCTAAAATCGTATATTCAAGTGAATCATCGATACCTTATACGAAGCAAACTTATTCTGTCTATCCACAGCTCTCCTCCCTCAGCCCTGTGCCTGTGTTTACTCGTGTTACTATGTATTATGAGTATTCTCAGTTGTTCTTGGCTCCCGTTTTTCCGTTCACTCCTCTAGCTGCAAAAATGGCATTAAATTAAATAAAGACCCATATTAGGCATGCCCATGGGAGGAAGAGGGTGAAGTCTAAAAATACAGAAGGTACACGGGGGGGCGAGGGATCAGGTAGGGTTGAGCGAGGTTACGCCCCTCGGTTAAGGTGGAATAGGAGTCGTAGTCTCTCCTATGCCATATACCATGGATCAATAATGGGCACAAAGTTCCCCCAGCCAGTAGCAACAAATACAAAAAAAAAAATGGTTCAGTTAGACGATATGAAAGGGAGGGATTTTCTAATGCTTTTATGCACACAAAGAAATTACAAGGTAATATTACTTAATAGTGATTAAAAAACCAATCAAATTGCAGTATTTTAAACAATTAGTGTTACCATGTCACACAAATTTAGTGTGGCCTAGCCAATATGCAAAATAATAAGTGTTACCATGCTAACTATCGATAACATAATTTGTACAAACTTGTCTTAAAGAAGTGAAAAGTTATCGTGAGTTAACAATCGAGATAATTAGAAATGTTGAGAGCTCTTCAAGCTATTTCTTTTTTATGAAAATACCCATTTATTTTTGGCTGTGTATAAAGCAAGGTTCGAGGGGTGTGGTATGTGTTGGTTGCTATTATTGCTGTTGCAGTACAGTTAAGTCAATTTTAGCAGGAGCAATAACAACAATAAATGGCAACAATGTGCACTAAATTGTGCAAAACTTCGTTGCGTTTTCTGTTTCTGTTTCGGTTTCTGTTCTGGCTTTTGTTTTGCTTAGTTTCGATTTCTCCCACCCCCCATACCCCTCCGTGTTTGTCCTGTCATCAATTAGGACATGCATTTGGTTTCTGTATTTTTTTTTTTCTTCTTCGTTTTTATATACGAAGCGATTTTTGTTTATTTTTTGTATGTCTTTTCGTTTTCGAAATGATTTGGCGCAGAGTTGAATAACAGAGAAAATGTTGTATACATTTTTTTTTGGCGCCCTGCGGTTGAAAAAATAAAAACGAAACAATGAAAGCGAAACTAAAATATAATATAAATATAAAAAAATTATTTAAATTGTTGTATTCCATTCAAGTGAAAGGAGAGAAGTCTTAAGTGTTTTCCCATAACAAAATATTGTAAAAAGTAGTTAAACGTAGCTTAAAAAATATGTATTTGATTGAAAATATTTATTTAATTATAATTACGACTTTGAAAGGTTATTTCAAATATTTTCCTACATTATGTTTTGTATTAAAAATGGGAATTTACTGCTTGGAATTTTAATTGCTTGTGCAGCTGTTTGTCTGTTCTCTCAATAATTAATTGATTAGTTATCTAGTGGATGTGCGCCTTCAATCAGTTTCAAAATGCATTTTGTCCTTGCTTCCAGCGGGGCAAGGACATTACGTTGGGTGTGTGTGTGTCTGGTTTTTTTCTGGGGGCAAGTGCAGCTGCATCGAAAGCAATAAATAATAAAGAAGAGGGACATATATGCACAATTACAAAAAAATAGAATTTTCAAAAAAACATATCAGTTAGTACCAAAAAAAAAGTATATTCTAGTTTGTGATCTTACGATGAATTCGATTTCTTGATTATTAGCATGTAGTAAATATCAGTGCATCGATAAATATCGATGGCTATCGATTGTAGACACCTAGACTTGATATATCAAAGAACTCCTTATGATATGTTGCTTTGAGTGTACCCTCAACATGGATGAGCTGGGTGGCAGCCAGCTCTATGCGGTCTTATGCAAATGTCGCGCAGCTTTATCGCAGCAGAAAAAAAAAGAAAAGAAAAAAATAAAGAAAATCGCGAAGAAAACAAAAGAAGCCAAGCGATGAACAAAAAATGAAAGAGAATGGTGCACTTGAAAAGCAGCCAAATCGATGTCAGCAGCAGCAGCAGCAGCAGCAGCGGGAAAAAAGGAAAACCGAGGAAAACACAAAATCAGCGGGATAAAGGCGAAATATAAAAGGACGAAAATCTCGCTCGCAGTTATCGCAGTCTCCTTGGCACTTTTCTGAATGGTTCGCTGAAACTAAATGGGGGAAGAACAGCTCTCAGAAAATGGATATGGGGCAAAGCCCGCTGAAAAGGAAGTACAACTGAGTCCGAGAATGCGACTTAGATTGATGAAGAGCCCGGGATGTACAGAGATCTTTGTCCTTCTCAAGAGATGTGTCTGTGTGTGTTTGTGTGGGGAAAATCCGGCCGAAAAATCCTGCAGCTGAAAGGTTTACGAGGTCAGCGTGTGTCCCCAACGAGATCGTTGGTGTAAGCTAGCTGCCAAGAAAAGTGAAAACTTCAAATCGCAAATGGAATCTCTGATATGACAGTTGTTTCTCAAGTATTAATCCATTATTATAATATATATTGCTTAATTTATTGCTATAGTTTTTAATGAAAACAATAACGTTTTAATATCTTCAAGATGCAATTCTTATGGTTATTTCTTTTTCAGGCCAAAAAGGACCTCTTCCGTCAATATTAAATTCTGTGGGAATGGTAGGTTGTGTGTGTAGTGTAGTGTTGCCAGCGGTAATTGCGGCAATTAAGGACCCGCTCTTCTGTGGGTGTCCTTGCCCGGCTTGGCCTCCTCTCTCCCCCGCCCCCCCTCTGGCCAGGCCATTCCGTTTGTTCTATAAATGTTTTAAACATTTTAATTAGTTTTAATAAACGGCCGGGGGAGCGTGGAAAACTGTTTGAAGTGGCGCCCCGACTTCGTCAACAGTTTCGTGTCAGGTGCAGAGGCTCCAGCGAAGGCCCCCGCACCCGACCCTACCCCTCACCATGAGCACACACACACACACACACACGGCTTGACAATGAATTTTCGTGAAAAGGTCGTCGCCCACTTTTTCTGTAGTTCTCGTTTTTCTCTCCGTATTTCCTTCCGTTTTGTTTGTTTCTTTTGTGAGAGCTTTTCCAGCTGCCGCTGGTCCGCTAAATGGTCCGAATTCCCCACAGTCAGGGTTCACATAATAGTGCTACTCTGTGGCAACTCATATCCGGGATATTATCAGGTCAGCGCTCTCAGAAAAAAATAAATATATTTTAGTTTTTAGATTTGAATACTTACAAAACAGCTAAGAAAAACTATCAGCATTCAGTTTGTGATTAAGCTGGCATTATTTTGTAAGCTGGCAATGCTTGGGAGTTGCAATTTATTTTTGAAACGATTGGCATTTTGTTATAATATGTAAACGGGCACACTAAACGAAACTCAAACGAAGTATGACGCCACTAGCGTAGTACTAACATTGACGGAAATCGCTTAATTAATTTCGTGAGCAAAACTGTAATAGTTTACTACGATAAACACTTTTAATAAAAAAATTATAGACATTTGTCAGTTTGGTAAGTATTTTTGGTCAACTGATTCTTATATCAAGCTGTTCCTTTAATATTCTTTTAATATTGCTTACGAAATAATTACAACAGACCTATTTCGCCCACGAAATCACAGCTGTTTATTGTGTTGATCTGGCAACGCTACAACATTTTTCACTCACGACATTTCGTTCATGTAAGCAGAAAGCTTTTCTACTTGATCTTTTCGTTCTTTTTTAAATGAATTTTTTTCTTATATTAGTACAAGGCATTAACATGAAAAATATAGAATATAACCAATAATATTTACAATAATATAAATATAACTGTCAAGTTTACTTTTAGCTTTTAGTTTAAAAATAAATTATAAAATTCTTGCGCTCTATTTTAAGTTGATCTTTAACAGAACATTGCATTGCATTTATCTATAATTATCTTTTCTTATAAGCTTAATTAATTATCAGCCTTCTTATACAAGCCTTTTTTATGCATACTAATATTTGTTTGTAAGCTATTTTATTTGTTTTTAAAATAACTTAATAATTTAAATTATTTATTAAGCCACTTAATGAATTTAATAGCAGCCAGTTGATCACTTTGGTTTATATATATTTTAAGGCTTTATACTTTGGAACAAACATAATTGTGTTAACCATAGCTGTGGGGGGATGGCGTATGCGTTTAGCTGGCGGGGGGTTGCGTTAGCCCCCCACCCCCACCTGAAGCACCCTTTTAAGCCCCCCAACCAACCACCAACCCCTCCCTATGGTCTGGTCTCGGTTTTTGGTTTTCGGTCCTGTTTTCTGGTCGCTGCGGTCGCTGTGAAATTTCCGCCTCTGAACTTTAGTTTAGTTCGGCAGGTTCCAGTTTTGCGTGTTGCGTGTTGCCAGTGCATTGTTTTTATGCACTCCCTTTCACCCCCCCCCCATATCACACTCGAAGAAAAACAGGAGCCTAAGCAATATTAACATCATTTTTAAATAGAAGAAAACTTGAAGAAACCTTAAAAAGTTAGTGGAATGTTGAAATAAACTTGAGAAAATCTCTCATTTATTAGGTTTGCTGTACTTGAAGGTTTTATGGATATATTTCTCTCAGTGCATTGCCATTTCCACGTTTGTGATTGGGTCTTGTGGCCAAGCACTAAATAAGTTGACAAGACTGCGGTTCCTGGACATATTTCTGAGCGAGCGAAGGTACAGTGGGGTTAAGGGCGACGCGTTTGGGTTAACGGGGTTGAAAGGTCGCAGGACCTCCAAACGCTTGAAATTCGCAAATTTAACAATTTGAAAGGGCTTGAAGGGGGGTGGTTGGGGCACAGGGTTCAGTTTTTGGGTTCAATTAAGGGCTGCCAGTGGGCGGTTTTGTGGCTTAAATCAAAGTTGAATATTTTAGGGACATTTCTGAGGGACACTTAAATATTTTGCTTTCTGCAACTTGAGAATACCTTAAGCGAACTCTTAAATTTACACTTTTGTAGTTTCCCTATTTGTTCTACAGCTAAACAATAATATAGAAAATATATATTCAAAGTAATTACATTTTTCCACATTTAAGTTTCAATATTTTCCTCAAATTTTAAAGCAGACTTCCAGCTCTCCGTTCTTTTGCCTTTAACATGGAATGGGCTTTGTGTTTTCTTTCTTTCTTGGTTTTTTTTTTTATTTTTATTTTGGACTGCCTCCACCTCCAGTGGCCCCTATTTTTATGGCCGTTAGTTTTGCCCTGCTCCTCCTTCTTCTTTCTTTGCAAACAAGAAGAAAATTGCGGCTCTCTGATTTCCGCGTTGGGGACCCGGAAAAGTTGCAGATAAGAAGCCCAAGCAAGCCCAAGAAGTACAAAAAAAAAAAACGAACCCCGGCTGAGGAATAAATATAACGAAAATATACAAGAAATGCT